>JANHFL010001217.1:25081-40796 GCA_032468155.1 Oxyrhabdium leporinum | reverse complement strand
CTTTCTTTCTTTCTTTCCATTATCTCTCTTGTTTGTTTTTCTCTTTTTCCTCTCTCTCATCCTCTCCCTCCATCATTTTTTCATTTATTTCTCTCTCTCTCTCTCTCTCTCCTTCTTCTCTTTCTCCTTGTGGCTCTTCACTATTTCTTTCTTCCCTGAAGATGACACTGCCGCGAGCTGCCACCTTTGAAACATGCTGCGCCTTTGAGGAAGCTGGGCAGTGCTGGGTCTGTGGGGGGACCGCAGTGGAGACATCAGGGCTGCTCCCCCCCTCCTCAGCAAGCCGGGTATGGAGGAGCACGAGCCGCCACTGCGGCTTCCCCAAAGACGATCTCATGTGGCCCCCTGGCTGGCTGTTTTGGGTCTGGGATGGCGTGCACAAACAGGGATACCCTCCTCAAGCAAGCAGAGAGGAGTGATGACTGAAAAGAGTCCTCCAGGGAAGCTTTAAATCTCACGCAGGGGACTTTCGCCACCCGAGGATGCTTTTCAATCAACCGCTCAGCTGCAGGATTAAAGCTCAGGGCAGCGGGAAAAGGGAGTTGGCCTCGCCAAACCTTGCACACATGCCCTGGGGATCAGACTCTGAGAAAGTTGGAGCACCCTCACCAAAGACACTTGCCCATCAGCTGGTCAATCCACACACTCCGTGCACCTTTGCTGCTCTTTGGCCAAGCATGGCCGCTCACTTGAGGAGAGTATCCCTGCACGCGCACATGCCCTCCCGGCCCTGCAACAGCCAGGCATGAGGGCGAGTGAGGAGAAGGAGGGTCATCTTCGGGAAGCTGCCACTGTGGCTTGTGCTCACTCATCTGCGGAGCCCCACCAGACCTTGTGTTAGCAAGGTTGGCATCAGCCACATGTCTCAGACTGGGGAGCAGGTCACGTGACCGGGTCAGCAGGGAGCCTCAGGAGAGGGGTCAAAGAGCCATTCCTGGCTCATGAGCCACAGGTTGCCAATACCTGATTTAGGGCGCTGGATATTCCTGACAGCTTAGTATCATCCACAGAGTTGGTAAGTTCCCCTTCTCTTCCCTCATCTAAGTCATTTATGAAGATATTGAAGAGTATCGAGCTTAAGATGGAATCTTGTGATATCCCACTGCTTACTTTCCTCCATGTAGACGTAGTACCATTAAGGACTACTCACTGAGTATGGTTTGTCAGCCAGTTATAAATCCATCTGATGATGATACTATCTATCCCACTTTTTTCTAGCTTACCAAGAATTAGGTTGTGGTCTACCGGGTCAAATGCCTTGGTGAATTCTAAGTATACTCTTGTCAACAGCATTTCACTGGTCTACTAATTTAATCACTATGTCAAAGAATGAAATAAGATTGGTTTGGCATGATCTGTTTTTAACAAACACGTGCTAACTTCTAGTTATTACTTTACTTATTTCTAGATATTCTCAGATCTGTTTTTTTATTATCTTTTCCAATATCTTCCTGGGTATTGATATTTGGCTGATTGATTTGTAGTTTCCTGGGTCTGGGTTGTTGTTGTTGTTGTTATTGTTTTGAAGATGGGAACCATATCAGCTCTTTCCAGTCCTCTGGTAGTTCCCTGGTGCTCTTGGATTTTTGAAAGATATGGTACAGAGGTTTTGAGATGACAAAGCAAACACTGACTGAACCGGTAGCAGACTTCACAGAATTACACCACTGATAAAGACCGATGCTTTCTCTCCTCTGCTTTCTCTCTGCTGCCTGTTAATTCCTTGCCAACTTCTTTCCTTAGTGGACCAACTATTTCCTTGATTTTTTTCCCTTGTTATTTATACACTGAAAGAAACTTTTTTTAAAATTATCTTTGACTTTTTGTTGTAACTCTTTGTTCATTCTGAGCCTTTGCTTTCCTGACTTCATCTTTGCAGTTTCTGGCTATCTGCTGATATTCTGCCTTAGTTATGTGTCCTTTCCATTTTTTTGTACTTGTCCTTTTTGTCTTTCAATTTGTCAGAGAGATCTTTGTGCAGCCATGCTGGTTTCTTCTTGGATTTCTTGTTTTTCTTTCTCAGTGGTATTGTGCTGGTCTGGGCTTTTATAATCGTACTTTTCAGAGATTTCCAAGATTCTTGAGTTGTTTTCCCCGTTAGGATTTTCATCCAAAGAATTTTTCCCAAATTCTCTCTGAGTTTATTAAAATCAGCTCTTTTAAAATCTAGGGCTCTCATGTCATTATGTTCTATTGTCTGTTCTACTGGAAGATGTTATTTTCTTCTTTATCATGTTGGATGTATGATTTCAGGTCACTGACCGCACACATGCACACTAAAAAAATAAACTTTTATACACCTTGGTTCAATAATTTCCACTGAATCTTTGCAGTTAGATTTGCTAGTTTAAAAAAAAGAAGAAATTCAGATCAAGGATTTGAAATCCAAGCTTCTCAATCCTCCAGACAGAATAATCAAATCTTCAGATTCTTTTAAGATCCAAGGCAGTGTGCTCTACAATGACTTGTAACATAATTACGTAATTGAGAGAGCCTTATGAAAGATACAGACACAAGATTCTGACCTACTAAAAATTCCATGGAAACTTTTACTACAGTTGAGTTATTTAGGGATGCTCTTGCTCAAATTCTACCACTGCTTTTGCCTCTGGTAATATCTTGATTTTAATAAACAAATTTTTTATTAAGCTCGCAAACCCCAAGCCTCCTGTCTTCTTCTGCTTTCTACAGTTAAAAAGTCCATCCATTAAAGAAATCAGGAAGCAAACAACTAGAAAGTGGAATGTATTTTAGTGAACATCCTAAATTAATAGTAACACAAAGACAATAAAGGTAAATAATTAATATAAATCAAAAGTGCCGAAGCTAAGACAAATTAAAAGACAAGTAAGATGAGATGAAATAGCATGCCTGTAATTAGGCACATGACAGAAAAGAACAATGTGAGAGAATTTCCTGCATGTAGTCATTCTGAGTAAGGAGTATAGGCTCCATTTAGCATCCTGTTAAATAATAATCCTGTATTTGTTAATGGCTGAACTATCATTCATCATAGTATAACAAAGAATGAGTCTCATGTTTACACTCATATTGTTAAATTTCAAGTGTCTTTCCCTTTTTAGGCTAACATTTGTCTAACAGAATTGAGTTATAATCTCTAATAGGTTTGCACCAACAGTGGTGTATCTTTGATCTTATTCCCAGGTTTACTGTTCAGATAGTGGCACAGTGGCTCAGCAGTTAAGACACTAGACACTTTTGGTTTAGCATAAAACCCCTTCCGCTACGAATTTATATATATATGTTTGTGTGTGTGTGTGTGTGTGTGTTCAACATTTAACTAGAATTAAATCTTGTTCTTTTTCCCCCCCTCAAAAATCATAGAATCACAGACTTGGAAGGGGATAATTCCATCAACATTTCCCTGCTTAGTATATATCGCTTAATATATGGTTCACATGTTAACTCTGCTAATATCTGCATGGCAGGTACAAACTGAAGGGTTCATGCTCAGACTTTTTATATGAAAAATCTTCTTTTTGGCTTATCTATATTTTCCTGCCTTAATATGTCAAAGCGGGCTATACGGGGAAAAAGCAGGAGGAGATATTTTTCCCTGCCTGATTTTTTTAATGTTTAAAAAGCTTTTTATAGGTGCTAAACTCGTATTGGACTGTCAACAGTCCATATAGGATTAATATAACACCTGCAATCAGTTAATAAAGAATCATGTCTGGAAAATTTTACACTGAAAATCAGCTGATTGTTTCTCAACACTGAAAATTCAAGCTTAGGAGTCTTAGGAAGGCATTATTCATTCCATCATCCATTTTCTTTCTTAATCCTTTTCCTTCCATGAAGCAGTTCTTTCCTTGATAGGATATATGGATTCATCATTGAAGATCAGCATATCAGCAAAGTGAGGTAATGTGAAACATGCCTAATTTTCCAAGAAATTATTTTGACTTCCCTAAATGGCTGAAAAGAATATACTGTATATACACAAGAACATCCCCATAGCCCACATATAATTCTTATTCTTTGGTTCTGCAACCACAAGAACATTTAAATATCGGAAAGCTGGCACATGATTGTTAGTCTCCAGGGCAATGGAAACAAGAATGACCCAATATCTTACAATGTTAGCATTATCAACTCATTACAAAAAGGAGTAAAAAAGAGTTGAATGAACTTTTCATCACATGCTGTACTAATATAAATGTATGCATGTATTTATATATTTCTAAAATACATAGCTCATTTTTTCATTATAAATATAATAATCAGGAGCACATTAAATTAAATGTGCTGGAGTATAAACATCTTAAAATAACAAGGGTGACAAGTATTAAAACTACTGGAGTATAACATCTTAAAATAACAAGGGTAACAAGACATATTAACAACAGATTCATCTAAAAACCTGAATAAGGAAATACATTTTTTAAAAAGTCCCTAAGGCTTAGAGACCCCTAAATCTGAACTAAGACCAGTTCATGTTCTTCTCAAGTAGCTGCACAGAAAAATCCTCTCAAATACAGATTACTAAGTCTGTGTCACCCCTAAACCTTAAACATCAGATTGATATATTTGCAAGATATTAACATATTAATCACCTAAATCTCACCTGATTTTATGCATCACCACAAGCATCTTAAACTTGGCTTCATCACAAATTAACAGTCTATGTAGCTTCTTCTGAACTGAAAGTCTTAATGGATTGTCACCCTCAGTCAACAACCTACCCATGGCATTGTAACTTTTAGGGCAGTTACACAAACAAGAGTTAGATTGTGAGACTGTTTTGGGTAACAGTTAAAAAAACTGGGCTAGAAGCTGTCAGAAGTTAAAAACCACCCGTCTCCTGGAAAAGTGAAATATTTTAGGATACACTAAAAAGAATATTATATTTCCCTGGATTAGAAAAGGAGAAACATGTTTTAAAGACAAAGCAGCTTCTTGCAGCTCCCTGGCCGCCCCCCCCCCCTTCAGCTCCAGGGTGATGGGATTAAGACATGGCTCTCAGAACATGATAGGATTAGCTGTCTACCCATCTCAGCACATGGCACCTGAGAAGATTACATCACCCAGCAAGATTCAAACAAGCTACCCCTGCAAGGCCCCATGGGAGTCTGACAACCAATCAGGATGCTCTTCCTGTGCTTCAGGAAGTTCAAAGCCAGAGGGGGTATAAAACCAAGGGATTCTCAGCATCTCTTCTTCACCCAAGATCTTCAAACCATGTGATCCCCTTTTCTGCCAGGATCTCAAACCATGTGGTCCTGCCAACCATTAAAACCATCCTTCCAAGCAGTCTCCATGTTTCCAGTATCTCTTTCCCACTTGGAACTGAGCCCAGAAGGATATTTCTTCCAACAAAACCAAAATATTGGGTTCTAGTCCTGCCTTCGGCACAAAGCCAGCTGGGTCACAATGGACCAATCATTCTCTCTTAGCCATAAGAAGATGACAAGGGCAGACCATAGCTAAAAAAGTTGCCCATGAATTACTTGTCCATTTAGTTACCGGAGTCAAGACTGAGCTGAAGTATTCAATTGGTAAGCAATTTCAGGTAATGTAATTATTGATATTATAAAAGAAAAAGATATAGTTATATCATGGAATAACAACATTAGGAATGTGTCTCATTCCATTTTAAAATTGTGGATGTCTTCTCTAAAGCATGGGAATTCTTAGTTAATTCTGGGCCGGAACTCTAATAGTTGCAGGCAAGTATAAGAACTTACACATATCTCCAAATATCAAATGTACCAAAATAAAAGGGAACTGAAGATCACATTAGAGAGATGATTAGAAATTAGTGAAGGCTGAAATCTATTGTTTTATGAGATAAACTAACTCAGTAGCTCTAATTCTCAATTTGCATTCTAGAGTGTATTTCCCAAGGATGTAGGCTTCAAATAAATACACAACACAGTATAATGCCTTTACATAGAGAACGAGAGAAGATAGATGGCTAACTATGTAATCTTTCTGATTTGGAAAGTATAGATGTTACTATACTTTTCATGCATGGCACTTTTACATCAATTTTGTTTTGTGTACAGTTGTGTTCATCCTCACCCCTAAAGTTTAGTTCCTAGTCCTTCCAACCCAGCCACTGCATTATGGATGCTGCAATTGGGGGGAAAAAGCACCTGTTGTAAAAGATGCCAACATGCTGTTGATCTGCCACCATGGTTTACAATGGATTTTATACTGTACAATGAAGTGTTGATGGCTTAAGACCTTTATATTAATTATTCAGATTCCTCACCAAAGTCAGAGAAATATAGACAGTATAACTTTACTAAAAATAGGAGAGAAAAATTCCAGTTTATTCCATCTCCTTCCTTTCTGTGTAGTGTAGAGATGAGCATTTTTCCTACCCCATTCAGATAATATAATAGTATGTAGGAATGACTTTGGAAGACAGGAGGAAGACAGGAGGAAGCCTAGACAATGGTAACAAAATCTAAGTTCAAAGGAGGAGAGTGGCAAAAGTGCCCGAGAATGAAGCTTTCCTAGTTTTGGGGAGAATAGAATGAGGATGGAAGGGATACTTTTACACTTGCAATATTCAATTGTAACTTTACAATAAAGATATAACTAGCACTCCTGGGTGTATTTCTTGTCTGAACTATCTCACAAAGTTGACAGATAAGCTATTGAATTACATTTTTATTCTCTCCTATTAATGGACTGGAGCACTGATTAGATCATGGTGCATTCAGACCTTCAAATAAAAGTGAAAACAGAAGGAAGAAGTGAAGATAAGCTGGCTTATTAGCTGCTTTTGAAAGTTTGGGGAAGCAAGAAGATGGAAGTGGGTGGAAGGTTCTTAAATCATTTCCCTACTGGCAGTTTGGCTATCTTTGTTCCTTTATTATCTGTCATCAAAAATACACAGAGGTGTGTAACAAAGTATTTTGAAAGTGTTATCACTGTTTAATGTTGATGATCAGACACTGGACATTCATTTAACAGGTCTTCCATAAATATTTGCTTTGGGAACAGTGTTTATTTTCTACTACAATTTTTTCCTTCTGAATTTAATTTATATTAATATATGAAACCACAAAGTGAAAAAAAAGAATGCACCTGTATGGATATTGAATATAATGATATTTTTATCCAGTAAATTTACACTATATGGACTATTCATTTAATGTAAGTCTGCAGCCTATTAGTTTCAGAATACAGTAAAAGATTTTATTGCCAAGAAGCTTTGTCATCAGAGTTCAAGGAAGTTTAATAGTTATACAGAATACAAGATGCCAAGGGTGTTGGTTTTACCATCACATCAATACTCCATGACCAAGCAAGTCACATTTTTTTCAATCATATTTTGAACATAAGCAGAAATCCTTATGTTCTCAGCACTTTATGACTTGCAGCATTTTTAGAAGCAGTAGGTCACACAGTCCACCCCTTGATGTCCTTCAGATCACATGCGATTATGCCTCTGATAGATCATGTTTGGTAATTTCTGAGGATAATCAGTGGGAAGCTAAGTAGCATCTGCTCACCCCACACTCATTATGATGCTAGAGTTCAGAAACAGAGTAGCATTGTCTCGTCCACTTTAACTGGAAAAGTAAGTACTTGCCTTTCTAATTGAAGTGAATATATATATATACACACACAGAGGACTGAACTGTGGAATCTTTGGTGCTTTCTGATTGGTATGCATGATGCTATGAAGCGGAGTAATAAAATATCTGCAGGCAAAGAATTAACACAATTAGGTAGAGTTGTATATTACCTAACTAATAAGATATAAAGTTACAAAAATGCCATTTTAATTGAAAGCATATAGCTTAAACTCAAGCAACCACTGCTTTTTTTTTTGCACTTTAATAATGGATTCACACAGCAGGCTTTTGAATCATGGACCCACAGTGGTATCTCCCCCTCTGTCGTCTCCCTTTTCATGTTCAATGAAGTAAACACAGTAAACAATGAAAAAAGGATAGAGTGGAGTGGAATAGGAAGGAACCTTGGAGGTCTTCTAGTCCAGTCCCCTGCTAAGCAGAACCTATACTATTTCAAATAAGTGGCTGTCTAATCTCTTCTTAAGAACCTCCAGTGATGGAGAGCCCACGATTTCTGCTCTTTTAACGACATATCCCATCTTCTCTGAGACCATTGCTGCTACAGGAAAGATCTCAGGTCCTCAACCTGCGCCTTCTGGGATTTTCCTACGGCATATGGTTCGTGTGAATGCTGTTCCGGGTCACTAAAACATAAAGCGAGGAGGGGGGGGAAAGAAAACGGCTCCCCCCCCCTTGCAAATCAATTAAACATGCCTTTCAAATAAAAGAGAAAGGGGGGGGGCGGCAAAGGCACTCCGTGACTCATCTGGGAGAAACCCAGCCAGAGAGGCGGAGAAAAAAAAGGCTTAGCCAGGTCAGACCGGCTAGATGACGCGAATCCAGGTCGGTCACGTGCCGATCTGCCCATGCGCCACGTCTTTCTCGTCTCCAGCGCCCCCTGGAGGCTCTCGCGCCCAGCCGCTCCGGCTCTTTCAAGCAGCTGTTGTTCCTGCCCAGGCAGGGGTGTCACTTCGGAAAATCCCTTGGCGGCCGATGTGGAAATCCCCAATATGGAACTTCGAGAGGAGGGGGGGGGCGGGGAGGAGGGATTTGGCATTTTCCTCCTTACTAACGGAAGAAAAAACAAATAGTCCGGATTCGACCGACCCAGAATCTCTTCGCAACTCTTGGCAACAAGCGCGGTGGCGGAGAGCAAGAGGAGGAGCCGGGGAAGCCTTTCAAATCCTAAAGCGCTCAAAGGACGGGATTGGGATTCATGGCTCCCCAAGTTGCATCGCCCAACGCCTGACTCGTTTATATTGAGGAGGATTAGTATTAGCATTGCGGGGTCTTTCTTCCGAGCGATTCGGGTAAGTTCTGTGTCCGGTTCCGATTCTGCGGAGCTGCTTCGCGCAGATGGTCGGGGAGGAATAGGAGAGATGGCTGGCTCCGGGCTGGGGGCTACACAGTAGTGCATAAATGGCTGCTGGTCTGGTTTGGGGAGATGCACCCCCTCCTAGCTGCTTTTCTACCAGTTGGGGGTGGGGAGAAGGGGTCGCTTTGGAAGCAATGAAATTTAGCGTTATGGGGCAGTCCCTAAGTAGAAACGAAGGAGCGGTTTCCCTCCAAGCTTTATTATTTAATGCAGAAGCGTTTGGATTTTGAAAAAAGCTGTTAAGATGATCAAAGGATTTCCTTATCTTTTCTGTACATCAGAGTTGCAAGGTGTGTTGTGATCTTTGGACCTTATTTCATTCAGCTCTTGGAGGTCTCTGAATAGTAGGAGCTGTGCAGCGTTGCCTTGTTGGATGGGCGGCCAATACATTTTCCAAATAAATAAATAAACTACTCAGAAGATAATTCCCAGGGAATTCAAGGCAATTTTCTTCCAAGAAATAAAAATTCAGCCTAGTGTAATAATTACACACTTGAGGAACTGAACTATAAACAAGGCTAGACCAGGCTTGTTGAAGACAGGTGCTTAGTCAAGGGGGGAAACTCAGATGTATTTATATTATAGAAAAAGTTAATATAGTTGATGCACTCACCTCCCCACTTAAAAATATCTGTAGGTGTTATCGCACCACTTCTTCTAATTTTAACTTAATGGAAACATATCCATAAAGCAAAGACATATTCAAAGTTGACCTAGGCAAAGCAAAACTTATAGGCTGAGATAAACTTTCATTAGTTTATAGATAATAGAAGTTGGATTTAGTACTGAAGATAACTTGGGATTGAACTCTGGTACAAATAAACCTTTGCAGCAAGAATTACAAATGTACAAGTTATACTTGTTTGTTCTATAAAGTTACATAAGAGTATGACAGCACCTACAAGTGGTTATGAAACAAGTATTCTCTATTTTTTAATAGAATGCATATCATATGTGGATATTATAAGGTGTAATACAATATGCAGGTATATCTTTTTAATGATATAATATAGTATATAACTACTATTAGTATACGATATTATATTACAAAAAATGGATAAATGTGCCGCTGTTGCAGAAAAATAAAAGAATAACATAATTCTACTTATAGGAAAGGAAGCCCCACTGAAGTGAAGGAATTCTGTTCAAAAAGTTTTATAGTAAGGCATCTCCAAATTTTAGCTGAAATTCAGATGCCTTAACAATTATTGTTAGCTCTTTGTATAATTATTTATTTAGGATAATTTGCTGCAAGAGACAGAGCAGCCAATATAATACTCATTTTATGCAAAGTTGGTCAAGTTACATTGACGCAAATAAAGAATTTTATTTTTTCCCTGAATAATAGTAATACAATAATAAATATTAAAAATTGTCTAATGCCATTTTAGCGGCTTAAGATTGCTTTTGCATTTTGCCTAATAACAGTAATGCTAATGAGACTGTAGAATAAGTCTTCAAGCTATGGATATACAGGCCAGTGCAACCCACAGAAGTAAAACAGCTTTAGTTGCATGTCTAGGTTTGAAGTATAGGCTGTAATATTTGCCTAAATTAGATTTGGAAAAAAAAAATTTTTTTAGGGAAATAACTGGGTTATTTTTATCTTTGTCAGATCAAATAACAGAATTATGATCTATGGAATATAGGTAATTTCCTTATAGTTAGTTAAGTAATTTTACATATGTACTTTTGACAGAGATCTTGCCCACCCCTACCTGGAAATTTCAAAAATTGATTTAATAGATTCTAGGTCTACTAAAACTGAACTACAAAAATTCCAGGTAACCAGTAAATACAGTAGGAGCAAAGAGTTATGGAAATGTAATTTGCTCAAATATTTGCAGCCCACGTATAGTTAGCCCTAGCATCCCAACTCCTAAGAGTACCTCATCTTAGCATGTTATGTTTGGTGGTCGCAACTGGCCATTTTAGCAATACATATTTTCTAGTTTCTTTCCCATATATAAGAGACGGGAATTACATCTTAGAAACAAACCTAAAAGTTGGCCAGAGAGAAAATTATAGAGAAACTTCTTATTTATCTATAACCTTTTTTGGGTGCCACTTTACTACAGACTGCAATCCTAAGCTCCTTTACCTAGAAATAAGCCTCAATAACTTCACAGAAAATTGTAGATGTGTATATGTCAGGGAAAGATAATCAAATATTTACTGTTAAAAAAAGGCAAGCCTCATCATACATATGCTTAGGGATGGCAACTGATAACGTAGACAGTAGAATCAAGAATTTGTAGTGAGAACTTTAACAGTAGGCAATTGAGACAGTCCAATAAATGCACTTTATTTGCTCATTCAGCTTTTTACCAGCAATAATCTCAACAGGTTTGAGAATATTTCCCAAAATGTGGAATAGAATTGACTGGTAGGAGTTCAAAAAACCAAAATGGTGGCCTTAGACTTTGGTAAAAGTACTAGAAACCTAGAAGCTTATATGTAAGTGCCAAGTACTGTGACCAAATCGTAGTCAGTTCTGTTTAGTTTCATCAGTCTATTTTTACATCATGCCATGGTCAGTTACTTCTTTTTAAAATAAAATTCATTGAGTTTTTTTGGAACTAACTTCTTAGTGGACATGAAGAGGTTCATGATCTGTTCTGATTTGATTCCAGTTTTTATTTTCATCCAGATTAAGCTGCTGCCAGTGTTGGATAAATGGCCCAATTTACTATAATCTTCCTTTATGCATAGCTACAATTACTAGATATTAGAAGCCAGAATTCTCTTGTGCTATTTAAAGGTAAAGATAAAAGTTACCCTGTCCAGTTGTTTCTGACTTTAAGGGGTATTGCTCACCTCTGTTTCTTAGCGGAGGGAGCCAGCATTGTCTGAAGACACTTCCGTGGTCATGTCACTAGCATGACTGTACACTGAGGCGCACAGAACACTGTTACCTTTCCACCAAAGTTATACCTATTTATCTACTTACATTTGCATGCTTTCAAATTGCTGGTGGGGAGGAGATGGACAAGTAAGGGGAGCTCACCCCATCGCGCAGGGTTTGGGTCTCAAACCCAGGCTGTCAACTTTCCAGCTGACAAGCTCAATGGTTAATGTGTATAAAAGCTCATAACAGCTTATCAAGATTGATATTTATATCACTCTTTTATTTTAAGCCTTCCTGTAGTGGCCAGTCGAGGAGTTGAAATCCCTTAGTCTAGCCTTTCCCAGTTGAGTACTTTCCTGGTTTGACTAGATTTCCCACCATCTCCATCCACCAAAATCCTGTTCCATCCTGTCAAAGTATGATGAGAATTTTAGTTTGACACATTTGGTGGATACCAGATTGTCAGAAACAATATGCTTCTATATTTCACTTTGCTAAGTATTAAAAGTTTGATAGCCATTATTTTTTATAAGTTAGTTTTATTTTCTTCACCACATAAAATGTCATATTCAAAATTATGGAGGCGATGTCTAAAGGTGCTTTTTTTCAAAAGGCAATTGGACTATGTTTTTTCCTTTGTGGAAGAATAAGACATATCGCTTCTCATCCAAGAAACTTCAGGTCTGGCTGGATGGTGAGGAGGATGGAAGGATACCTTTCAAACAAAAAGCACCTTTGAAACAGCCATAACCTGGATGACTGAGAATCTCCATTGACATATGGAGGCAATGGGGATTATTTTATTTTTTTTAATTGTTGGTGAGATTTCTGCAGTCAAGATAAAGAAAAACAGAAGCAGGCATCATCCAGGATAAAACCTTTGTTAGCGTGAAACTGCATATACATTTATATTTATAAATAAATAAAACATATTGAAATTACTAGGATTAACATAAGTAGGATGGTTGGAAAACTCAAGACGTAGTGTGGTTAATCACATAAAGATTGCATTAAAGGGAACTGCTGATAACATTCAGGAATGTGAATTAGCTTTACAATTGAACTTAACTAATTGGATAGTTTCTAATTATGTAATATTGGAAAGAACCAGTTAAAGGCCTAAGCATCCGTTTCTTATTTAGGTAATCATTGTTATTCATACCAACTTTCCCATTGACTCAAAACCATCTTCCACTATTATGTACTTGTGAGAGCTGTCAGATGGGAACTGTCTATACTTTTGTTAACTTTAGAATTGAAAACATGCTTGTCTTAGGCACTATAATTCTTATAATTCTAGATGTCGTAATATGCATACAATTCTGGAAAAAATGATCTTGTTAGAAAGAGGAAAATCACTAGTACATATTGATCAGTGATGTCTTTTTGTCATTTTAGACTTTGTACTATTAATAGTTTATATAAAATAAATATTAAAACACAATCAAATTGTGCAATTTCTACATAATCAAGCATGTATTTCCATCAATGCTTTAAATAGATTTTATAAAAACATATTTAATTACCTGGTGTAATTAAGAATGAAATCCATATTTTGTCTTATTTTGGTAAATAATAGAATTGGATTCTTTTGGTCTACTCTAATGAAAATGTATCTGGTTTTCATCTTGAGTGCTTAGTTGAAGTGCTTTCTATATAAAATCATAAGCTGGTGTCATTAAAATGTTTTTTGTTGATCCAATAATTGTTTTGTTTTGAATTCCTATAGAGATATTGTTTACAAGACAACTCTAAACAGTTTCTCTTACAAAATATTTTCCTTTGTAAGACATATACATATTTAACACAAATTATTTCTTTTATACCATTTAGGATTAGAATCCTTCAGTGCTTATTTGCTTTAAGACAAATAATAGCCACTTCAAGTGGTTTTTTTTATCCTGTTCCCAGAATGTCTGTTTTTGATTTGATTTTGTTATGATGAGAGCTAACTTTGCATGTAAAACCCCTACATTTTTTACCAAAAGATTCTGGGCATCTTTAAATACCTGAAGTATAGGTCACTGAGTTTTTAAGCTTCATGGACAGTATTAAAATAGCAATTCAGTCTTGAAACTAAGGAGGAAAATCTTAGAGAAAAACCTATTGTAAATACTTCCTTTTATAGACAGATTTTTCCAGTTTTAGTGTTGCTGAACAAAGCAAATGTGAGACCACACTGCATTTCAGTGAAATATTAGTTTTTAATAATCTGTAAAAAAGGAGTATTTCCTTTAAGATGGTGACCTGAAATACAGGTAATCCTGAAATTATGACCACAATTGAGCCCAGCATTATGTTGTTAAGTGAGAAATTTATTAAGTGAGTTTTGCTCCATTTTACGACTTTTCTTGCCACAGTTGTTAAGTGAATCACTGAAGTTGTTAAATTAGTAACACGCTTGCTAAGTGAATCTGACTTCCCCATTGACTTTGCTTGTCAGAAGGTCGCAAAAGGTGATCACATGACCCCGGGACAGTGCAACTGTCATAAATATGAACCAGTTGTCAAGCATCCAAATGTAAATTACGTGACCATGGGGATTCTGCCAGGGTCATAAATGTGAAAAATGGTCATGTCACTTTTTTCAGTGCCATTGTAATTTCGAATGATCACTAAATCTACTGTTGTAAGTCAAGGACTACCTGTATTTTGTAAAGTTGTTCTGATTATTCAAATAGTGGACAGTGTTGCCCATGCCATCCTAATAATGATGTCTAGAGTTTCAGACTGCAATATATAATTAAAAATGGGCATTTCAAGCTATGCCATGTGCTACTTAAAAAAAAACCCCAAGGTCACCAGACAGTGTGAGGGAGAATGTGGAATGGAAAAATATATCTGGGGGGGGGGGGGGATTCTAAAATAAAAGGAAATTCATTGTCATCAGAAAGATTTACAGCTGAATAATTATGGCACTTCAGTTCTGCTGCATTAGGTACACTCAACCGTAATATCTCTAGAATTGACATCATCTAAGGATATCCCTTAGGTACAGATTTCTTTTCCCACAGCAAGTAAGTGTTTGCTTAAATTTATGATAAACCACATGAAGATGCAAATATTTAAAAGTGACCTATAATACTGCTTTTTACATGCCTGCATTAGAAGGGCATTTAGGACACATTGTGTGAGGTTAAGCAAGCCATGAATAACTAATGTTGTTTTCTTGTAGGTTTCTTCTTACAGAATGGCTGGATCACAGATCATTCCTCAAGCTTTATATTTGAGCAACATGCTGAAAGCTGTGAAGATAAGAGAATTGATGTCTGAAGACCTTGTCAAATGCAACAATGGAATTATCCAGCATTTTAAAACGATGCACAGGTACACCATAGAGATGTTCAGAATGTGCCATTTTTGCCCGCCTTTTCAGAAGCTTCTTCAAAAATCTCTAATTGACCAAGTAACCCAAAACTCACTGGAACGCCAAAAGAAGTTAAACTGGTGTCGAGAAGTTAAAAAACTTATGCCACTGAAGACTAATGGTAAGCCAGGTTCATTGTATAACTGTAATTTGAAATTGTTCTGGCAGCGTAAAAGTAACATGTGAACTATTTTCAATTCCATTCCTTCCCAACTGTCGCTATTCATATGGTTGGCCCAATGCATCCGATAGGTACCAGGTGAATCAGTAGTGGCTGACTGATACTATTTACTGTAATTATTCTAACAATAGACCTTGAATGAGCCCTGTTTAAATGAAAGTACATCTAAAAAAAAATAAATGAGCTGTTTTCTCCTCTTTTTAAAAATATAACGCATGTCTAGTATAAAATGGGCTTCTAATAATAAGTTATATTAATTTCTTAGCAATCCAGTGTTATGCTCAAAATCATAGGTTTGTTAGAGCTGCAAGTATTATTATTATTATTATTTATTAAATTTATATACCGCCCCATTCCGAGGACTCGGGGCGGTTCACATAAAAATATA
>JANHFL010001217.1:9851-24215 GCA_032468155.1 Oxyrhabdium leporinum | reverse complement strand
CGAACCCGGTACTCCACTGGCAACCAATGCAGCTCGCGCAGGAGTGGGGTCACCCGGACAAACCGGGAAGATCCCATGACCGCCCGCGCGGCCGCATTCTGCACCAGTTGAAGTTTCCGGATGCAAAATATAAGGAAAAGGCATTTGAATGTTAATTTACAATCATTACTTCCATTATTGTTCATGGTGCCACCCAGAACTGTTCAGATTTAACAAGGAAGTGGATTAATTGAAACAAATTTATCTGTGGGCAAAAATATTAGATAATACCTTCTATGAAGTAATACAAATTTCAGATCAATGCTTTGTCAGAAAGCTTCATTGGTGTTCTCATATCTTTCTCAGTTTCAGTGTTTCCAGTATAATCTCTGTAAACTTTAGCTGTATGTCCAATTAAGTGGCTGAAACATTACATAGGAAGTGGTTTGAACTAGACAGTATTTGAAAGATATATGCACAAATAAATACACAAAAAGAGAATTTGTATTTTGCTCACCTAGCTTCATGTTTGCATTTCCTAAAATGTCTATAATCACCATTTTTGTCCCAAATTCCCAATTTTAGTCCCAAAATTATCTTGCTGTTGTTGACTTATCCAGCTCTTCATTATAGTCTTACTTAGAGAATCTGGGCCCTTCGTGGGACTGTGAAGTTTTATAAATGAATTGGTCACTTGTTATTAATACTGTGTGTTGTGATGAATTTAGAAAAAGGAATTTTAAAAGGTTCATTTTTAGGTAGAGCACTAGAACTGGCAGATTCATCTCAGATAAAGGCAACTCTCTTTTCATTGGCTACCGTATTCCAATATAAATTTTTTTTTGTCACGTATCTACATTCCTCCAGGTTTCTACATTGAAAGGTTTATTCAAGGAGTTGTGTATTGCAGTTTCTGCAGAGTGTAGGTGTGGTGTCAAAACAGCTAAGATGGAGGCCATGGTGCTGTCCTGTTGAATGTGTATACAACATGGATGCACATAAAAAGAGTGGAGCTTGGAGTGTGACATTATGTCTGCAATCTTACCTGCTTTGGCCTAACTCCCTCTTCCGTGGATACTGCTGTCCTATAGTCACACTGTTCTTAGCTCTTATGCTTTCAGTTGACTCTCCAACGGGCCTCCTTCTCAACTAATGCCTTCAGGCAGTCTATTAGACAAAACTGGCCCTCTTGGTTGGAGAAGTGGAACTTGTAGTCCACATTTGGAGAGCATTAACTTCCGGATGGCTACCATGGGGATTTTCAGATCTTTTTCCTGACCATTGCCAGACCCTATGCTACATATCGGAAGCAAAACATATTGTGTATATTTCAGTGTATCTAGAATGGGGAATGTTGAGAGTGCAGGTGATAGGGGAATCAGAAGATATCTGAGGACTCCAAGCCTATGAAGGATTCTATAAGGTCATGAACATTTATTTTCTTCCCTGTGGAGATAATGACAGGATTTATAAAAGCAGTTTTTGCATCGTCGGTATAAGCATAAGTTGTCATTCTTATGGGACTATATGCATTTTAGAGGAAACTCTGTTCACTTTGAGAACAAGAAAATAAATGCACTTCTAGCTGTATTACAGTTAGTTTTAATAAAAGAAGTACAAATATTAAATGCAGTTGTGGAAATGGGGGTACTACAAATACCTACCATATGTTTGTTAATCTAAAAGACAATGACTGAAGGAAAGCATGTCATTTTAAAAGATTCCAAGATCTACTAACTAGTAATTTCGCTTCTCTAATGAATAGGCATTCCAGCATAACCTAACCACACCCACTTGGAAAGTCCAGTGTGTACTTCACAGTTCAAATGTCTGTACATCAGAACAAGAAGTACAATAGCTGTTACTCAATTGCTAGTCAAATATCTTAACGCTGGGGAATTCCAAATGTTGCTTAGGGAATTTTGGACTGGTAGTTCTCAATAAAGAACTGAAAACAAGCATACACAGGGAAAAAACTTCTTATCTTTGCTCTAGATTTTGCACAGGGAATTTTTTTAAAGGATGTAATAATTGTCCTACCTCTATGCCATATTTTTCTGCTTTGCAGAGCCAGAAGCCTGTAAATCAGCATTTCATTTGTTGTTTTTCTACTCTTGTATTTAAACCTTTTTATATAGTTACTGAAAAAGACAAGCTTAGTAAGCTTACTACACCACTGAAAATGCCTTCTGTGAATTGTCCTAAGTTGAACAAGCAGGGAAGGGGGGGAAATCGGACTAGGTTCTTGAAAAAGCTGAGATATTAGTTTATTTACTACTGAACATAGTACTTTAAAATGGTTATAAACCTCCCATAGTACTTTAAAAATGGCTATAAACCTTATTATCTAATCTATAATATGAAGAAACACAAAATGACACCTAGGATTTTTTTTACAGCATAGTTGTATACAGTAACAAAATAAGCAGGCATTAAAAAAGTATCCAAAATTTATTTTCAAATCTTGATAAATACATATGAAACAAGGAGGTGTAACATTTTAAAATAAATTAATACTTGGAAAGCTAATGCTTGCATCAGCATCTAAATACACTTTTGCCTGATAATGCAGATTAATAGCTGCATTATAACTGCCTGCCTGTCCCACCATGTGTGCTTATCAACCAGGACTGTGTGTACATCAAAGGAAAAAGCAAAGGATCTGTTACAGTTTGCTGCATGCTACAGCATCCCATTAGAGTCCCTTGTTCAATATTGTCATTACATATATTGATATTCTTTTATTTATACTTTGTAATGTAATTTGAATATCGTGTCTATTTTCCTGCAGGAGATGGAAATTGTCTCATGCACGCTGTTTCCCAGTATATGTGGGGTGTCCAAGATGTTGACCTGCTTTTGAGAAAAACATTGTTTAGTGTACTTAAAGAAGGTGATACACGCAATTTTAAACTGCGCTGGCAGCGAGAAACACTTAAATCACAGGAATTTGTGGCAACAGGACTCTGCTTTGATACGAGAGTAAGACAATTCAGTTTATGTAAGGGGAGAATGTTTCAAATCTTAATATTGTTGGGTTGTGATTCCTTGTGGTAATTATACATGATGGTACACAATTAAGAAAGTAAAATTGCAGAACCATCCACCAATTAAAACATCTTAATCCTATACCTTTACTGGATTGCTCAATTTATTAACAAAGAGTTTCACTATTGTGGAGTTTCCAAACTAAGTAACCTCCCCCAATTTGGGTTATTTCCATGGACCACCCACATCTTACAAAGTTGGCATTTGTCTGTTTTTACTGTTATGGAGAAATACGCCATTATTCAGTAGTAAAAATGAAAAACGAAAACAATTACGTTTTTTTTTTTAAATTCCTGCCTCTTGGGAATATGCAGGATGGTCATACCTATTCCATCACAGAGTCTGTGCTAGCTGAATATTTCATCCTGTTTTCAGCTTCACTATGTAGATTGCTGATGGTTATCCATGCAAATTGTCCTAAGAATATCTAGCCATTTTCTCTCCTTTATCGCTAATTTGCCTAACTAGAAGCAGTAGCTGAGCTGTCCCATCCTCCCCTAGCAGAATGATGTTCAGTCCTGAATTGACATCCTTATAGACACTAGTCTGATCATTTGTTTCACTGGAAATGTAGAAGTGCCAAGTGCTATTTCTGTCTGTGATGGGCTCTGAAAGGAGTAGTCCTAGATTTTTTTTAAAAAAATATTTTGCTAATTAGGTCCCTTTTCTGATTGCTGAAATACCTTGATCCAAGCAACAGGAGAATATCATGCCTCTGCTCACCTCTTGCCCAGATTGTTGTGAGCTGGTACCCTTATGATGAGAACATGCATGACACATTTCTTCACCATCATGTCATGCTGGTAGATAGGATAGCTATAGGGGTGGACCCATTCGTCCTGTTGGGACATACATAGAATATAAAATATGCTATTAAAAAAACAATAAAACCAATGATGGACTCATGTTTAGTACTAATTTCCAGAAGAATGATTGGGAATGAGAATAAAAATGACCACTTGATTAGTTCTGATTATAAATAATGATTTTTCCCCTCAATAATGCATTTATCAGTACTTTGATCTTTCAATATGACATACTATAAAATACATTAATTTGTAGCAGAAGAAAAGCATTTAACTGTATTTCTGGTATGCAAGAGCTTCAGAGTTGCATGATGATTCCTGATGCATCTTATTTTTGTACATTAGAACTGGGACGATGAATGGGATAATCTTATTAAAATGGCATCTGCAGAAACATCAGTCGCACACACAGGCCTTCAGTATACCTCTCTGGAAGAAATCCATATATTTGTCCTTGCTAACGTCTTAAGGCGCCCCATCATTGTTGTTGCAGGTAAGAATTGATGGACATAATAGCAATACTTCTAAGACCCCATTTTATGGGCTCACACTTGTCTATATGTGTTATCATCCCTCCACATAACAATTGCCTAAGAAGGACAATTAGTATTTCATAATTTGACCCCAAATCTTCTCTCTTTCCCAATATTCATTCATTAGGGGATCAGCAGCAATTTTTCCCTCTGTCCCATATTCATTCATTGTGCTGTTGCAATTTGGTACAATGTGCAATCAAGGTTCTAGAGCAGGGTTGCCAGCGAGGGCTCCCAGGCTTCTTTTTCCCAACTTTTGGAATCCTCTTTGACTTTGATGGTTAAAAAAAACCCCAGCATGGCTTCCTATAGAAAACATTAGAATTATTATATATCTGTTCTAAACTAGGCATAAAAAAATCCATCAAACTCCCCGCCTATCCAGCCATTTACAATATTACTTTACTCACTTTCCAGCCTTCATTCTCCCCCAAATCAACTAGTGTTAAGTTGTTGTTACACTGAGTTGTTTATGTACTGATGAATCTTTAGAAATTAAAATGGAGGAGCCTAATATTAACTCAACCTATCTTTTCTTATAGATAAAATGCTCAGAAGTTTGCAGTCAGGTTCCAGCTTTTCCCCTCTGAATGTTGGTGGAATTTATCTGCCTCTCCATTGGTCAGCAGACGACTGTTACCGATATCCTATCATTCTTGCTTACGACAGTATGCACTTCACTCCTTTGGTTGTTCTGAAGGATAGCGGGCCAGGTATGCATCTGAACATTGCCCATCTATATTGTGTTCCATTTTCCTGTTCGCTCTGCCTTCCAAGGTGACAGCCCCAAACCTATTTTGAATTGTTACGGTCATTTTAGACAGGTTATTTACCTGGTTTAGAATTCTCAATATTGTTCATCGTTTGCTTATATCTAACTAATGCCATTACTAGACTGTTGTTTACAACATTGGTTGTTTGGATGAAGATTGCCAAGCTTGATCTGTGAGTGATTTTTGCTGCATTGTGCTCTTCTTTACCGTATTTGATTCATTCCCTTTTTCTTACTTCTTTCTGTAGAAATCAAGGCAGTTCCTTTAGTCAGTTGTGAAAGAGGAAGATTTGAAGACTTGAAAGTGCATTTTTTGACTGACGCTGAAGAAAGAGAGAAAGAAAAACTGATAAGAGACTATCTCATGGTGATTGAAATTCCTGTACAAGGATGGGATCCAGGGACAACACATCTCATTAATGCTGCAAAGTTAGTATAAGTCTGGTACCCTTCCAACATTATTATTTAATAATATTTTTAAAGTGTTATAAATACGCTCTTGCAAGATGTACAATGTTAACATTAAGCAATACCTACATGTTAGTTCGGAAGATACAAAAAATAGTGAACATAGATCCTGCTCCTGATCTTCAACCAGGAACTGGTAGATTATTTTTTTAAAGGTATTGTCTACAGCATTTTTGTCACCCCTCTTCCTGCAAAGATGACAGTCCAAGATGAAATTATTTTATTTTACTCTCTGAAATTCATCTATCTGAGGGGCAATAAGGATATTCATATGCTATTCCTTTCTTTTTCCCTTGTGTATGAGGTTATGCATGGGGGAGGAGGGGAAGTCAAGGAAAAGTGACTAGTCTTTCATTCTTATTATCGATGGAGTCTGTATGCCCAGCTGTCATGCTTACCTGCAAGAATTCCTTGCCATCAATGAGAAAAAGTAGTTTGTTCATAGCACGGAAAGCAAACCTTTTGTAAAATGAGATGTAGACCTACTCTTTGTTCAGATATCAGCCTATAAAGACAGGGAAGTACCACTGCCACGGGGGTGGGGACATTGCTGCAGCACAAAATATTTGAACGGCAAACTCACAAGCTCTGCTGTTCCCTTTTCATGTTCTTTTAACTGTTTCAAACGTTTCTAAGCATCTCTAGTCAATCACTATCATGGCTAAGCAGTAAGTTCAATTAAGGTTTACCTTATGGAAGCTTAGTGCCATTTGCTTCCATGTTGCATCCAGTAAACCATAATGCTCCTCAGATTACCAGGATTAGATTGTTGAATCTACCTCTTTTCTGTTAGTCGTCTGGGATAATATGAAATAACTTCCCAAATTTGGAACAAGTGTGAGCAATTTTTTTTTACATATAAATGCAAATCAACTGGTTTACAACCAGATCAAAAGCTTTAATTTGTATTTAATCCTTGGTGAGCAGCTAAGAGTCCCATGAAAAGCATGTCCAGATGCCCTCCAAAGAATATTGTATGTGGTGTCTTTCACAACACCCACCAGCAAGATAGGTAATAGCAATTTAAAATGACTTGCATGTTGATTAAAACAATAGTACCATGGTCTTGTCCATAGTCCATTGTTTGCTGCAATATCTTTACAACTGCATATTTGCTTCAGTGGAGTAAATCACCCCTGTTCCTGCAACTGTGTTAAGTTAAAGTTCCTGAATAGTATATTATCAGCCTTGTAGACCAGGCAGAAAAAGTGTTTTGATGCGGGCTCAGCTGCCTTTTATCTGATTGTTTCCTTAGCTGTGCCTCTGCCCTATTTCCCAAGATCATCCCCATATATCATTATAATTGTATTGTACAAAGCATTGCAGAAATCAAGGTTAAATATTTCTGTCGAATAAATAAAGCATAAGAAAGGTATCTTGAACCAGAAAAGGGGGGCATTCCGGTTGGCATTCCAGCTAAGCTAGTCTTTGAACTACTCTCTTTTGTTGTAATATTTAGAATTATTTTCAGACAAACTATATAGTGAGTGAGAAGCCATATTGTTTAATAGGGAAGAAATCTAATTGGAATGAGAAGTGGAGGCCCATAAGCCACCTCGACCTTAGAACTTGGTCCATGATGTAATTAGGAAGGAATGTTCTTAACATGCTAAAAGAAGTATTAAATGTCATTATCAACTCTTTCCACAAGTATGCATGAAACTCTTCCCTGTAATTTCATCTGTTTTTAAAATTCCGCTTCCTTTCGTAACATATGATTAGTGTAGGTTTTCAGTTGTAATTCTATAATGATTATATAAATCACAATTTTCCCAACTTTCCTCCCAGCTTGTGTAAGAGCATTGCCTTTTCTACCTCCAGTGATATTAATTCCTTGTCCTTTGCTTTTTTCAAGGTTGGATGAAGGTAACTTGCCCAGCGAGATTAATCTGGTGGAAGATTACTTTCAGCTGGTACAACATGAGTACAAGAGGTGGAAAGAAAACAGTGAATTAATTGGGAAGGAGACGGGTGCGAGGAACAGACTGGAGTTGCAGTTATCCCAGCTATCGCTTATGGAGGCAAAATGTGAAACTCCCAACTGCCCTTTTTACATGTCTGTGAATACCCAGCCATTCTGCCACGAGTGCTCTGAACAGAGACAAAAGGCAAATTTGGTAAAGAGGCAGCACTTCTGGTCAGGCTCAGAGAAGCCCCGGGTAAATAGGTCCAGTTACCCAAAGGATGAATGCCACAATCCTCCTGCCTGGACTTCTGAAAATTCCGGCACAGAACCTCGTTCTGCCCCTCCCACAGCTCCAAGTCTTTTTTTATACAGTGAAACAACTGCTATGAAATGCAGAACCCCAGGCTGCCCTTTTACACTGAATGTGCAATATAACGGGCTTTGTGAACGTTGCTACAACTGTGCAGAGGTCAATCCTTGTAATATTCCAAGTGACCCACAGCATTCAAATTACGTGACGTGCACATCCTGCCTTAAGGACACCAAGAGAATCTTCAACGGGATGTGTAGCACTTGCTTCAAACGGACTAGAGACCATTCCTCAAACTCCAGCTCTGGCACTATGCTTTCAACCCACCAGAGGTCCAGTTCTGACCCTATTCCCATATCGCAAAGTTTTTTGCAGCATTCCTGTCATACAGCAACCAAGAGCAATAAAGTGGAAGCGCCGCCACCGTATGTCCAGCCCCAAAGAACAGAACCATGGATGAGAAGCAGGAAATGCAGGAAGCCTGGCTGTAATTTTTTTGGGACTCTTCAGAATGAAGGCTTTTGTACCCTGTGTTACTTTGAGTATCAAGAAAATAGAGGCAAGTAAGAGAGTGCCATTTGATTCTATCTTCCTCTTCCTTAATGAGTTGGGAGGGACTCAATTTTGAATTTGCAAAAGAACACCAGATAAATGCAAACGGAGTATAACAAAATAGCCTTTCGACTAAGATCAAGTGTATTACATAGCTCTGAAGCCCTTGAAGTGTTGTATTGTGCACATGCACCTACAGTAGAATTTGCTCAGCTTGCATTAGTCATTTACCTTAATGATAACTGGGGGGCTGTTTTCATATTTTGCTGAGATACACAGAGGAACCCTAACTACATCTGTTTATTTTTGTTACTGGGATACTTTATATTTTCAGATTTGGAAAATCATCTGGAATTGAAATACATAGCAAGTTTAATAGATATAAATAGCAGAATATTTTACAATATGGTAAAAGTAGAAAGTTGATACCTGTCTTTACGGTATAGTAAAAGTAGAAAGAGATACCTCATGTATCTCATTGCCAGAAGAAAATGTCATCAGCTTCTTAAGCAGTTACCAAAAAAGGCCCAGGGAGTTTTTAAAAATAGCCTTCCTAAATTATATGCCTCAGCTTTTCTTCTGAATACATACCACAGTTGTGGAATGAGGGAGGTAAAACAGATAACTTGGCTCTTTTATTATTCTGTCCTCAGAGTTTACATTAGAGTGATTGTTTTTCTCCTGTTCGCCTTTTATTATAGAGGCTCCCCTGCTTCATCAGCGAAGGTCTCCTGTGAGTTCTCCTGTTCTGGAGCATCCTGGAATCTCAGCTGCTGTGTATCAGAATACTGTTTCCTGCCCGGGCCTAGAATGTGGCACAATAGGGAGCACCATGCTTGAGGGATACTGCCAGAAATGTTTTATTGAAGCACAGAGCAAGCGGCTCCATGAAGCCAGAAGGACTGAAGATACAATAGTGAGACAATCAGAGGTCAGCACGCAAATGCAACTCATTCTTCCCAATGTAATCTTATACCTATCTTCTCAGACAATCTATATCAGGGGTGTCAAATTCAAGGTCCGGAGACTGGATTCGGCCCGCTGGGTGTTTAGATCTGGCCCGCAGGGCCGCCCTGGAAACAGTAAAGGGCCGGCCTACGATGCCTCTGCCAGCGAAAACGGAGCTCAGGAGGGTTCCGTTTTCACTGGCAGAGGGCTGCAGAAGACCGTCGCAGCCTAAAATGGAGCTCGTGAGAGCCACTGGCAGCCATCTCCAGCTCTGTTTTCACTGGCAGAGGGTTGCAAGAGGCCGTCGCAGCTGAAAACGGAGCTCGAGAGCCTGTTTTTTTTACTGGCAGAGCATGCCGGCCACCACAGGTACCCTGACACAAGTGACGTTGAGCTGGCCATGCCTATCCTGCCCCCCTGAGGTCAAACACAACCCTGATGCGGCCATCAAAGAAATCGAGTTTGACCCCCCGATCTATGATTCTTTCCATGAAAAAATCAGCAAAATATTGCCTTCTACTCAGTTTACATGTTTATTGTATAGGATTCTGGAAGATGGTGTAATATGACAAATGTTTGCCTGCTTCATGCAAAGGAGGAAGAAAGCTTTGTGCTTCTGTTTATTAGCAAAAAATATTGCTTGGTAGAGGTTTTTTTCCATAATGGGTCGTTTTGATATTACAACATCCCAGTAGTCAGTAGATTGATGGGGATTAGATCATAATAACATGGGTAAGGAAGTAGTTGTTTGCAATGGGAGGAGAGGGGAGCTGATGTTTGCAACTAGGAAATTCATGTTTTACATTAGCCATATGCCGAGTTAATCTGTTTCACAAGCACGCCATTGTTCACTCATTCTCCGTGTTGTAGTCGTTAACAGTTTTCAAGGAAATCAAGTGTATTTCTTTCTTTTTTAAAAATAAACGACTAAAAAATAGCTTCTACATAAATTTCGTTAAGTGCTCTTATATTCATGGTAGTGAATGAAGTCTAATGTAAAAGCAGCAGGTTTATTGAAGGAGAGTCCTTTAATTGCTTTCCATTTAAAAGATGCTTTTAATCTTTACAGCAAACGGGACAACATCAAGATTTACATCAGAAAACTACACGCTCTCAAAAACGCAAATGTGCGAAAGCTTCATGTAGAAATAATTTAGCTTCCCGGAGTGCAGAAGTGTGTCAAGAGTGCTTGCGTGTCAGCCAGCGGAGACAGTCTGGAACAGCTCAGGTTGAACCTTCAGCCGATGAACTTCCCAAACAGCGCTGCCGGGCACCTGCCTGTGATCACTATGGTAATAACAAGTGCAATGGCTATTGCAACGAGTGCTATCAGTTCAAACAAATATATGGATAGCAAATGCCTTTTTTGGGAGGGGCCTTGCAAAAGAAAAAGAAAGGAATGGTGCTATGTTCAAAACACTTAATTGTCTTGCTATCCACCTGATCTTCTTCAGTCTTGTGAAAAAGGTGACTTTGGAGGGGAAACAATAAGCTGATTTCTTTTGTGCATATGTAGATACATGCATGTATGCTTGTATAGGTAAATGCAGAACTAAACAGGTCCGTAACATTAATCCTGGGATAGAAAAAGAGGTTGCTTCCAGCACGGATGGCGATCGGCAAGACATTTTATATACTTGACTACAAAACCCCTTTTCTCCAAAATATTTCGGATTATGTTTGGTATTGAATATGTACTTGTATGAGAAAAATAGATAATGCTGCTCTTTGCATGCTTGTCTGCTAATATGTCTTATGCATTCTGTCTAAATTGTGAGCATTCTGAATATAATGAAACCAGTCAAAATTTTGAAATTAACAGTTTTCTACAACAGTCATCCAAATTAGGTGTGTGTTTGTTTTGAAAACGCTGATACGGTACAGCTAAGATTGAACAAAATATTAGGAAGTTGTGGGAGAACTTATTACCATTTTTGCTTGCTTGTCCTTTTTTTAGTTGTTGGCTGCTGCTGCTACATTTGTTTTATGTAGGGTTGGGTGTTGTTGTTTTTTTGGCAGTATTTCTAAATGAAAGTTTTATGCACGTAGAGCAGCTATAAACCCATAAAATTTGGCCTTGGGACACTGACTGATGTTTTTCCATTGACTATTCTGTGTGGTTTGAATGAGGGTGCAATTGCTAAACCTTTTTTAATTTAGAATGTGAAAGAACACAGGTATTTTTAAGTGTAACATTTGAGAAGGGAAAGTGGGGAGGGAGATCATGAGAAAAATAAAAGTTCCTAAATATTCATGTATATTGATTGACATGGAAGCATACTGACAGATTAGAAAGAACCTACTCTATGTTTATTGAGAAAAAAAGACCAACAGTCTTTTTTACAATACAGTGTTTCTGTATTGTAGATGATATAACAAATCTGCTTTCTCTTCATGTCTGGCCTCTGCTAGTTAAGCAAAAGTTTGCTGAACTGTTACAATCCTTTTGGAATTTACTAAGAAATAAGGAGGGCCTCTTCTGTGGGCCTCTGGGTCTTTACAGTTAAGTCTTAACTTCTGGACTAGGAAGTTCCCAAATGAGACAAGCTTGTTATTTTTTCCCCACATTCACAGATCCCTACAGCCCTCAGTTGCATCTGACTGCTGATATATCTAATGGTGAGGGGCTGGAAAATCCATTAGATATTCCCACAGCATAAGCTTGCAATCTCAGGCCATTATCTGCCATAACTGCATATTGTGCTGAGTAATCACCAAACAAGAAAATATTTGGAGCTCTGCCGTTTAAATCTTCCATTGTTCCCAAGGCCCTCCTGCATCTCTTGTTTTCTTCCTTTGAAAATTACGGGGAGGGGGACCATGTACATCAACTGCTTGCATTTTGCATGTGTATGTAATCTCCATTATGAGAAACACTGCTTGTGTCACAGTTCTTCGCTGTTCAAATTTCTGTGTATGATTTTGTGAGCTTTGTAAAATGTGAAGGCATATTTAAATATTTATGTTATTTCAAAAAATGTTAATGTTGGAAATTTGCACATTGCCAATATAATAATTTGCTCTTTATTTCATTCTCCTTTTTTAAAAAAAACAAAACACCAACCTTCTTGTTAATACAGAATGGGAAGACAATGAAGGGAAATCCAACAGCCGAAATAAATTATTTAAAGATTTGTTTAATTGTACTCTTGTGATTGTTTGAAAATGTCTCGGGGGGGGGGGGGGATCATCAAAGTGAAAAGCTATCTATGGCATTTCCCTTTCCCTGAACTTCATCACTGTTTCCTTGCCACCTACTTGTATCCCTACAAATGTCATCCCTCACAGTTTCTTCAACAGTTCAACTATTAGTTTAGGTCCACGGATGCTCTATACCACTCTATACCATTTCTTAGCAGCTCTGCCTCCCTCATCTTTGTTCTGTTTTCCCCTGGCTTGACTGTTTGTCTCCTAATAAAGACCCAGGGATGTGTATGAAGACCAATGACGCTCTTTCTTGTAATAAATAACACCAGTGGAGGTTCTGTTGCACTTAGACTTTCTTTCTCCTCTTCCTTCAAATTACACTCTTCAGCACAGATAATTAAAAAGGATGTATCCTTCTCTCATCACGTATTTTTTTAGGGACAACTATATTTTTCCCAGTCCAGGAGATCTGAATCTATTTTTGTTAGCAACATGGTTCTCCTAATTTTACATTAAATTTTAAAAATCCGTGTCAGGGAATTTCATTTTACATTGTTGTGGTTTTGTGATTCTACATTTCCCAAAGTAACAGTCAGCCTATTCATGCCCTTTCTACCCAAATTATTACCTCTGTATTCCTTTTTCATCACAAGTTTTTTCGTTTTGGACAGAACTCCATGAATGATAAGTTTTTATTTATTCCACATCTGCCAATCTTAAAGGTAATTCTTCTCTGTTCAGTATCATCTGATAAGTTATTTCAGCTGCTCTCATCATTGTATCTGATCTCCTAGTCTGATTTTTAATTCACATAGTAATTAATAATAATGCTATCAAAATTTACTAATTCTATTATTTTTGAACCTATACTAATTCTCTCCTTTTCCAGTCTATTTGGCCTTTTGTAATATGGTTCAGAAGGCCTACTTAAGCCTGTTGACAGCAGGAAAAGGAAGCAAATGAATTCAATCTGAAAATTATTTTTTATGGCAGGAGCTGATCTGCAAATCAATTTTTTATAATTATAATTCTCAAAAGTAAAACCACGACAAAACTGTGTTTTACTTGCAGTGCAGAATTTATTACTCTTGACATTTGGTTTCTTGGGGGAAAGGAAGTTTAAGTTGTTAAACCAAGCAACAACTAGACTTCTCAAACCAGATAGAGGAAATGCTAACTTTTTTATTTGTAGATTCGGAAGGGAGCAGTACTAGAGCATACGTTTTAGGAACAGTTCCATTAGGACAAATACGTTCTCTTTTAGCTTATATTTCTTGCAATTTAGTTTCTGGCAGAATTCTATTTTCAAGGTGAAAACAATTTTGTGTCAGCCCACTGCCCTTAATAAGTTTCTTGTACTCCTCAAAACTAGTATGTGGCTAAAAGAAACTGATGAACAAAACTAGTTAAGTGTCTAAAAGACAACATTTTACAGTAATAGAACCAGAACAAATTCCTCCCTCCATTCCTTTCTCTATCACCCATCTCTTTTTAAAATATTAATAAATGTGGAGACCCCCAAATAAACAGGGATTAACATCAGATAAACAGCCAAGCGGAAGACAATATCCTAATCAAGAAACTACACAGAAAAAAATCTCACCCCTACCAACTCTTGCAGGGCAAGCTATCGTATATAAACAGGAAGCAAATCCCATACTCACTAGCACTGATAATGTTACCTAGTTTGGTACTGAAATGTCTGCAAACAAACAAACAAGCTCAGAGTACTCCACAGTTCAACCCTGAGCTATAGAGATTATCTTCTATTGTAATACATATATCTCTGCTTCTGTTAAGCAACTCTTAAACGTTACGAAAATGTGATGGGACTCTGCTATGGAATTTCCTTAGAGATCCTAGTCTTGATGGTCCCCAACACCGATATTGTTCAG
>JANHFL010001216.1:540016-553466 GCA_032468155.1 Oxyrhabdium leporinum | reverse complement strand
ATCTATCTATCTATCTATCTATCTATCTATCTATCTATCTATCTATCTATCTATCTATCTATCTATCTTCTATCTATATTCTTCTTCAGAAAATTGGGGGGAATCTATCTGAGATGCTTTTAACATCTTTAATGAAAATATTGGGAAAAAGACATACAACTACTTACAAGACTATTTCATGATACTCAATATCGGAGGAGGAGAAAGCAAAACATAAGCATAATACCATATGCCCATGCACTGTTTCTAATCATCAAACTGTCCAGACATACTATATCTTGCTGACTCTGTTTGCTGTATCCTAAAAAAACCCGCTCTCATGTAAACAATAATTGCTTCTTCTATATGGTCTTCTTTTTCTTCACTTATATACACAGCATGAAGCCCCTAGGCTCACTGCCAAGTTCGCCAGTTTTATCTCAGACCTTCCTAATATGCTTATACTATTTAGTGTTCAAGTCTGGAAGACAGCCTAATGTTGTCAGGATGGTATGCCCTCATATTTGGTAGCTTTAGGAACCCATTGTTGCTGCCAGGTCTGCCTGCTCACATTTTGGGAAGGAAATGGAATCCAATTCCTAGTGTTTTATTAAGCTTCCAGCAACTTCAGCGGTCTTGGGAAGCTTAAGAAAAGAGCAAAAACTTCTTTGGAAAGACTTAAGTGCCACTGCTTCTAAAGTACAACATAACATTGGATGCACTCAACAGGTTAAAAGACATGCTTACCAAAGTGGACACCACTCAGATTTGTGGACCTCAGTGGCAAGGATATGATCTCATTCCTTCTTTTAGTTGACAGTGGATAAGTAGCTTTGCACAATTCTTCACCTCTAGCCATGTTTCATAGGGTTACTGGGAATTATAATTCAGCAACATCTGAAGTACCACATGCTGTGTCTCCCTATTCTAAGTCTAATGAGTCACAATGAAGACATGGGGTTTACCAACAGTAACCAACCTGGGCCTCACTACTGATGCTTTTCATATCTTCTAGTCTGATAAATACTATTTTAAGTTTCAGCAGAGACAAGCCACTTTTCAAAATTCAAACAAAAATATTATAATCTTTTCCACTAACCGCGTTAGCTAGAAATCCTGGGAGCTCTAATCTAAAATATCTGGAAAGCACTAGACAGAAGGAGGCTGGTGTAGACTATCGCTCAAAAACTTTTTAATTTTTTCTTACTGTCTTTCTAATAGGTCAAAGAAACAACAGGAAACTAGGTCAGTTACTTAATACCTTGATCTTTCAAATCAAAGGTTGCACGATTTTGTTATGTTGAATTATGGACCACTATATATGAAAACAAAGGGGAAAAGAAACAAAGGGAAAAGAAAGTTTTAAAAAGCAGGAATCCTTTGATCAGAACAGCATAGTACAGCCAGCTGTAACTCAAGCTGGCCATTCTTACATGGCAGGATTTAAGAACTACCCCTGCCAGGCAAAGCCCTATTAAAAAACAATGGCTGCTTGAAAAGGATAAGCAAACTGATATGGATATAATAGGCCACATATAGTGCACTCTTTCTACTCTGAAATAAAGCATTTTAGAGTTATGAGTTGGGAAATTCAGTATGCTGGAAGACTGCAGGCCTATCATATAAAGCCTCAGTAGCCATGGAGAAATGCTTGGAGATAGCTCAAGGAAAGGAAAAAGTAGTTCACGGCAAAGTTAAGAATTAGTGTTTGAGTGTTGTATGGTGTTCCATATATATCTTATCACTGCAGTGCTGTATAACTAACATAGACATCTAGCCTCCACATTATTCTCACAACTGAAACTTCACTGTAGGAAAACTGTGGAAGATAATCTTATGATCAGAGCCCAAATTACATGACATTACATTCCCAAGAGTATCAACTTGCTTTTTAATGTCACTGTGGCCAAAGCTTCACTGACTACTAAGTGAGAACACCCCCTCACACACACATTATTATTCACTCCAAAGGTAAACTGAGCCTCTGAAGCTTCATGCTTCAATTTCCCCTCTTCCTTTACCCACACCCACACCCTAGTAGAAAATGAAGATAGCATTAACTCACAGACTTGGATTGTGAGAGAAAATCCTTGTCTGAATTTCTCTCAAAGGTTAGGGGGGGGGGGAAACTATTAACAGGGACATAGTAAAATGTCTTGGTTTTCTTTCCAATAAGTGACCCAAAGAAAAATGTAGTATTGTATCATTTTATAGGTGAAACATTAACCGTACAATAAACTGCAACCTGTTATGATCCACTACCACTATATTGTAATGCAGTATTGTATCATTTTATAGGTGAAACATTAACCGTACGATAAACTGCAACCTGTTATGATCCACTACCACTATATTGTAATGCAATACAAATGGATAGATTTCCCCAAGGGTAGATTCTGCTACAACATTTTTCTTCTACAGAGAAAGATGACGTAATTATGTTACACTGCAATGCAAAATTCTTGTGGGAAAAATAGGTATATGGAAGAGTAAATAGGAATACTGGTAATTATGAATTCTTTAGGCAAAGCCCATGTGCATTCAGCATTCCATTGTGATGGTTATCACATTTATTTATTTCTCCCCAAGGAAAAGTGTAAGGATGTAATGAGTTTTCAGTATACCACAACTTACCGTATTTTTCGGAGTATAACACACACTTTTTCCCCCCTAAAAGAGGGTGAAAATTTGGGTGCATCTTATCCATTGAATGTAGCCCCACCCCCCCACCAGCCCCGAACCTTCAGCCATTTTCGACCTCCACGGGTCATGTTTTAGACCTGTTCCAGGCTGCAGGGATTTCCATCACCGCCTTCGTGCCTTGTGTTTTTGGCCTCTGTTCCTTGCATTTTTGGCCTTTGTGCCCCGCGTTCTCAGCCTCTGAATGCTCCATTTCAGCCGTTAAGCATCTAGACAATAGGCCAGTTGCCGAGTGCCCAAAATGCAGTCATGTGATCATGAGGAAGCTATCAGAACTTCAAATGATCACTAAATGACCAATTGTAAATCAAGGACTATCGGTACTGCAACAGAAAAGTCTTTGTACACAATAACTCTTGACAACCATAGGGAAAGCTTGTAAGTTTTTTGCACATCTTAACAAGTTTATGCATACTCTTCAAAAATCTTAGGATTGTAAAGCTTAAATCGATTCTGTACATTATATTTGCACTTTTAAAATATTCTCTTAATTTGGGAAGCATAAACAGATCTACTCTAGGGCAATGGTATCAAATTGAAATAGAATCAGGGAGCCACTAAATCATAACTAAGGATCCCAATGGGCCGCATATTGACTTAACATATTATTTATGATATGAACTAGAAATAACTAATGCATTAAAAGTAACATTACAAATCTGATTTTATATACACACACACACACACACACTGTGTGTAAGTATGTATGTATGTGTGTGTGTAGATATAGCTATAGCTATAGCTATAGATATATAGATATATATGGTATACATACACTTAGAAAACCACATATTATGTATGTATGTATGTATGTATGTATGTATGTATGTATGTATGTATGTATGTATGTATGTATGAATGAATGAATGAATGAATGAACTGGATATAGGTAATTCATTAAAAGAAACATTACAAATCTGATTATTTCTTTTCAATATTTATATATAGATATTTACTCAGACAGTCTGTGAGTTATAATAGCAATCAGAAGTGGAATTTCCATCACTAAGCAATGTGGACATAAAGTGCAATATCACATGATCACATTGGTTAGCAATGGCAATCCCTGTTAGAGATCAGTAGTCATTAAGCGAGCACCTTCTTGAATTTCCTGCCAGCTTCCAACAATTAAAGTCAGTGGGAAAGCCAGCAGGAAGTTGCAAGTCACAAGTGGGTTTCAAGCAGGCTGGCTGGCTGGCTGGCAGGCAGGCAGGCAGGCAAAATACAGTAGCTGCTGCCAGGTGTGTAAGCGGTGGGGAGATACGGCACGAGTATGGTGTAGAACGGGGGGAGGGGGGCTTCTGTCAGGTAGGAGAGAGTGTGCAAGTGGCAGAGAGGTGCCGTACAAGCATGAGAGTGCTTAGTTGGCTACTGCCAAATGGGAGAAGGAACATGAGAGGTATACAAGTGTGCTGCATGCAAGGTAATAGTCACTTGTTCAGCAACATCAAATTAATTAAGGTAATTTTAAAATGTAGTAAGATCTATGTTTTGTTGCACCTTTATTTTCTTAAATACTACCCAACTGTATTTTAATCTGGTTAGAGTTACACTCAGGGGTATTGTGGGCTGCATGCAGTCCGCAGGCCACATGTCTGATACTTCTACTTTTCTAAGGTCGAGGCTGCAGAGCACTGTTCCAGTTGAAGATATGTCTACAACCTTTGAAGCTGTCACTTTTTGTTCTGTCAGGACTTTGTTTTGACAAGTGTTTGAAATCACTGTATTTAGTCTCTTTCATCTTGGAATTATTTATATCTGTCCTTGTTTCAATTCTGGCTTATCATAGCCAGGCTAGCAGAAACCTTCCAATTCTTTAGAAAATTTATAGATTTGTTTTATGTGTTATTCTTGTCTGGAAATAAATTGGGAAATAATCCTTTCACAGATTTAAAAATAATAATATTTGTTTATTATTTTAATTTATACTTAAATAAAGAATATTATATTTAACTTTAATTTATATAGCCTCCCATCTCAAATTCATGACTCTTAGCTGCTAACAACAGTTAATTATATCATAAAATAGGGAAAAAATACATAGGAGCCAAGATAAAACAATAAATCAGTAAAACTATAATCAATTGTGGCAAGACGTCCAAGATCCCAAAGCTCAGTGACACAACTATTATATGTCTTTAAGGCTTTATGAAAAATAGCAGAATTGGGGCCAATCTAATCTCCGGAGGGATTATATTATGCTATAATGTATTGCCATAATGTTATATCTTAATGGCTGAAAACAGCGAACTAGGAAGTCCCCATTTCAAATCTTAGCAAACTTTAAAAAACTTGAGGGTAACCACAATTTCCAATGTCATCATACTCTTCTGCAAGTGGGAATAAAATTGTTCAGGTTTATGATGCTGTTGTTCTGAAATTAGATCTGATTTCAGTACTTTGAACATTGAATCACATTTTTATAATGTTATTTTATTCTAAAAAGAGAAACAAAGAGAAGCAAAAAATTAAAACCATTTTAGAACCTATAGTGTTTTTCATAGAAGTGTTGTCTTTTCTAATACCTTTAGTTTCCATGCCCATTTATTTTAATGAATTATATAAAATCCCAGTAAAATAATTTTCAGAAGACCTATTTTACAACATATTTATGCATGAGAGTTCCTTGTTAGAGATATCAGAAGGCTTTTGGAGATCTGCTTTCCAAAAAAATTAATCCAATGTTTCTGGTGAGAACAATAAATTCACTAGTGACAACTCTATGTTATGACAATCAACAATTAGAATTCAGCAAATATACACAAAATAAATTCTAAATACAAACAATACTAGAATGAGGTACAACTAGCATCAATGCAGTAAAATCATAGAGAGTTCCAAAAACAAAAACAGTATTGATTGAATTTTGCCAGCTTCAGAAAAATAGAATCATAGTTGGGGTGGGGGTGGAATATATTGCAAGAACAAAAAAACATTCATTTATTCATATTAAATACAGGTTGCCTACGTAGCTAAAACTGTTCCACACCATATGCAACGAGGGTAATTTCTGGGCACAGAGATACCAAGATCAAATGTTAAATTCTTTTCATAGGAATCTATCTTACTTATTTTTAAAAGAAGTGTTCAGGGTTAATATATTAAAAAAAAACCAGACAACTCTATCAAACCTAACAAAATTTTTAATTCTCTAAAAGCTCCTAAAAATCCAAGCAGGTTCCCCAGAAGTCTAGAGTTTGAGCAGATTAAGTGATACTGTAAATATCATATCTGTCTTACTGTTATTATATCCACAATTGTTTTTCATTCATCAATGATTATCATCTAGCTGTTAGCAATAGATTACATTTTGGGAAAGAGTTTTATATTTCTTCCACTCAAGTTGTTAATAATAAAAGTCATGCAAAATTGCTAAAATGTATTTCATATTTGATATGTTTTCCAACAAAAAGCGCCGATCTGAATTTATCTTCATAAAGTTCTTATCAGAAACTCTTATTTAAAGCATTTAACACTGCTTTTCAGCTGAAAAGTGTCCAAGAACTGATTACATAATTCAACAGCTAAAATTCTAAAAGTTTCCACTCATAGCTGTATGATATAAAAGAACTAAAAAAAACTCCAAAACTGAATTGGAGAAGGATGAAAAAAGCAAACTAAGAAACCAATTTGTACTTGGAAAGAATAAATAGCTAAAATGAAAACAGTTCAAGGTGAGTAACAGCTGAGTCTGCCGGTTTTCAGTCCTTTGCTGCAGCCTGATGGAATCTTATTTAGAAAAATCTGGGGAAGCAGCAAGTTCATTCCTTATAAGAAAATTAAAGTTTATGTCAATAAATCTCATTTTCTTTGCAAGTTGTAAGGAAAATTACATGAATTGAGTAAAGAAAATTATAAACTAATTAATTATTCAAGCAATACATCTTACTGAATATTTAATTATTCTTCCTTATATGCCTTTTTTCCCCTATTCATTCTCAGGGCATAGAAAACCAGCTTTGGCTCACTGAGCAAAAATAAGTGGCTCCCGAGAGCATGCTGTTGAGAAAATGTCAACATGCAGACCTTTATTCTATACTGAAGTGGAATCTTTGTCACACTTCATCAGCAGAAAGGAAAGCCCAAGTGGTGAAAGGAATAGAATATAATTACAGTTCACTGTTACTGGCTACCAATTACTAAGAAAGCAACTAAACATTCAGTAGATATTTTTTACCATTGACTTGCAAACATTGACTTGCAGATGCTGAAGACATTGATATTCTGTCAGAATAACATATTTAAATTGTGAAATCCGTGGCTTTAATTCTCATTTGATGTAATATCCAAGCTAATTCCAATATATTTCTGAAGCTGGATTTCAAATTTCTCAGCAAAACAATGAAAACAAAATACTTTAAAAAAAACAGAAAACAAAACCAAATGCTAACCAGTTGGCAGATCAAATAGTCTGCCTTTGGCTTCTCTAATTCAATCTCCACTCAAAGTGTGCAAGTTTTGAATAAACTGAACGACCTTCTACATTCTGTATCTTAGATCAATGCAATGACAATTTCTTGAATATAAATCTCAGAATGTTATTTCATTCTCTAGATCACAGGGATAAAACTACATGCCAGAGTCTCCTCCTTTTCAGTATTTCTAAGAGTAGGGATTTTAGCAACCTGGAAGACTTGTCAGTAATCAGTAAACAAAGCATCCCAGGGGAAAATACCAGTTTAAAGTATCACCTCAAAGCCAGGTTGACGATTGCAGCAGCCATGAATTTATCACTAAGTTTATTGTAGTCAGCTAGTGTTGGAGACAATGCTGTCCTCTTTAATTTCGGTAAAGGCAATGCTGAAATCACTGCAGTTCTATTAAGGGCAGTCACTCAGAATGTGGTCCTCAATGGAACTACATCTATGCAAAGGGAAGCATGCCGTGGAATTCCTCAAGATTCTTTCTTTACCAAATACTCTTCAGCATCTCCATAAACATTCTAGATGAAGGGATTGAAGGGGCACTCACCAAATTTGTGGATGACACAAACTGGGAAGGAATTGCTAACCCTTCAGAAGACAGACTTAAGATAAGTAGGCATCTGGCTCAAATGTAGTGCCTATGAAAGGATCTAGTGGCCTGGTGGACTACTGCTTACCTATGAGTCAGCAGTGTGCTGCAGCTGCCCAAAAAGGTGATATGGCCCTGGGCTGCATCAACAGAGGGATACCATCAAGATCAAGTGAAATGATAATACCATTCTATACTGCACTGGTGAGGCTGCATTTGGAATATTGAGTCCATTTTGTCCATCACAATACAAAAAATATGCTGAGTCCCTAGAAAGAGTGCAGAGAAGAGCAACAAAGGGGTCTGGAGGCTAAATCCTAGGAAGAACAGCTAAAGGAGTTAGATATGTTTAGCCTAACAAAGAGAAGACTGGGGTGAGACTTGATAAGAGTTTTCCAGTACTTGAAGGGCTGCCACCAAAAAAGGCATTGATTTATTCTCCATAGCGCATGTGGTATATTAGAAGTAAGGAGTGGAAGCTCGTCAGAGAGCCAACCTGGTAATAAGAGAGATTTCCTGACAGTGAGAGCTATTAAGCAGTGGAATACCTAGCCTCCCACAATTGCGGGTGCTCCGTTACTGGAGGTTTTCAAGAAAAGATAGGACAACCATTTGTCCAAGATGGTATGAAGATTTCTGCCTTGGGTGTGGGGATTAAAAGATTTCCAAGGCTCCTTCCAACCTTATGATTCTATTACGCTAAGTCAGTAGAGAAAAGAAATGAACTTCAGATATAAGGTCTTAAAAGAGATAGAAATACATTGCCGGAATGTGGAAGTCATAACACAAATATTACATTGAAACTATACATTCATTAGGTCATTTAGCCTCATGAAAATTTGAACCAAAATTTCCAAAGCTTATTGAATGGATTTAATAATAACAAAAAACAAGCCCCAGTGGCTTATTTTTTCACTCACAGATGAAAAGATAATGCTGCTGGCACAATTACTGTTTAGTCTTCCTCCTCCACCCCCACCCCCCCAAACCTCAAGTCAACTTTATGCATAGGAAATTAAAGAATCTCAAAATAAACACATCTAAAAAATTCACATTTCTTCTTAAGAAGGAGATGCCTTAGACTGGGCAATCTATGCTACTAATCTCATTGTGGAAGTTACATTACATACTAATTGTTGAGGAATTATTGATGGGTTAAGAACTATTTTCATTTACAAGATGCAGAAACAAGATTCCTCTAATATTCAGTTTTTGAATCTATTCCTCACAGCAATATTAATAAAGAGTTTTTAGCACTGGGTTTTGCCAATTAAGTAGCAAAAGCCTATTGGCACATCTAATAATTGCTATACAACAGTATAGCCAACCAAAAGAAGAATGCTCAAATCCAACAAAAAGACCAGTTTTCTGCCAAGTTGTCATAATGTTACAGAAAATAGGACACATGTGAATGCATGCCAGAATCTCTATCTTACATTAACCTATTCCACTTTGTCCACCTTGGTCTTTCTTCTTGGAAGGTTGAAAACTACCTTGAAAAGGGATTCTTGACAACCTTAATTTTAATGTAATTGAATATTTCCTTATAGTGAAACTTTTGAAAGAAGAAAAGTTCATTAAAAAAAATCATGCATCAGATATTCTCCTTGTCTTATTTATAGCTTACTCATCAAAAACCTATTGAAATAACAACCTATCCTGCTACAATTTCCAAAACAAAAAAGTGATTAGAGTACCATCTCAGCATGTCTCCTCTCTGGCATAAACTTTTCAGAGACTCTTGGGAGCATTCTGCCTAAAAAAATCCCATCCTTGCTGGTAATTTAATATTCTCTCATCATGAGTGTTACAGTAATATGATCCCTTTTTTTAGAAAGTCTTTTATAAAAGCTGAGCACATTGGCAATCTTTTGCTCATGTTCTATGACAGGCTCACAGGAACAGGAACAATCACAGGTTTGTTTGACCAAACTATTATAGCTAAGGAGTTTGGAGAGGAGGGGGTTCATCTATTCTTCAGTAAGAACAGAAATCTGCAAAAGGTTTAGGAATGGGAAGAGAGAGCACAATGAAGGAGAGTGCTTTCAGTACTTTCTCAAAAATATTAATATTTGTAAATATTTTTCTATTGTTTGTATTGAAGATGTTTTAACTGATAGTCTCATCTGGATGTTCAAGAGTCGCTTTACACCTAAGCAATGTACTTATTCACTTATTCATCATCATAGTAAGCTATGCCTTAATTCCTCTCAGGATGTTTTTATCCTCCTAGCACACTTAACCACAAGGTGCAGAACACAAGCAAAAGGAACAACAATAAAAAGGAAAAAGGACAAGAAGCCATTTACTAAAGACAATATCTGTAATTGAATGTAATCTGAGGCCAATATGCAAGATCCTGAGAGCACTGCTTTCTTACTGGTTTAAGGCACCTTAGTAAAAAAAGAAAAAGAAGAAGCCATTTCCTGACTAAAAGGTGTCCATGATAAATTAAGAGGCTAAGGAGGGAGCAGGACAGCATTGGAGGTCCAAACAACTTCAATTTTGCCACAGTGGTTATGCTTGCTTCACTGTTTGTCACGCGCGACCAGCGAACCTCTTGCTACAGCAAGAGCAGCCTGCCTCTGGATTTGGCACAAGATACCAGAGAGCTATTCTGGTCATAGTGGTGGCATAACTGAGGAGAATAGAATCATGGTGATGCTGGCAATAGGAGGCATGTGAAAGGCAGTGAATGGGCCTCACTCAGGGAAATGGGAATTGATATTTCTGACTAACCTTTTATTCCTCGTTCCAAGAGCCAGGGTACCAGATTCCTTGAAGCCCTGAGGGTTTGGCTCCCTGAGGGTTTGGCTCAAGCTATTGAATGTTAGGTCTATTGGGGTAAAAAATACCTCCACCCATGATTTAATTATGGATTCAAGGGAGACATGGCTTTCTTACTAAAATCTGGGGGTAGGAGAGGGGGAGTTAATTTCTCAAAGATCTGCCTATATGAGCTTTATCAGTAGCAGTGCATATATGGAAAGTTATAATTATTGTCATCTATGAGAGTCTACTGGTGTCAAGATGCACTACTCTATAGATAAGTGAACGTGAGACCTTATTTCTGCAGTTGGGGCAAAAAGCATAGTTGGGCTGGATGATGATGTACCATTCCATCTGTTGCTCAGCCAGAGCTCTTCAATGTAATTGCTAGCATGGAAGTGTTCTCCCACAAACTAGTGTGGTTGGGAGATTTCAATGTGCCTTCCCAGGGTGAAGGGTCTCCTGAATGCTGCCCAGTGGCTTTTTGTAAGATGGCTTGTTCCCTTTTGATGATTAGATGATATCAAGCTTGATTAGCAACCACACAGATATATTTTCTTCATGAAGATCTGTTCTCAGCTTGATTCTTCAGTGATGTTCTTTCCACTTTCCCCAGAATTGTAAACTTCTCAAAAGAGAAGTGACAGAGTACAATAATTTGAGCACAGTAGTTTGTACCTCAAGTAAGAACAGATTAATTAGTCCTATGATCCATTTGTTTGTTTTATGTCATGATTCCATGGAATTTCATGGAATCATGAAATTCTCAAAAGTCTCTTACAACTCCAAAATAATTCATTCTCCTGCTTCATTTCCATTTCCCTGTCATTTTAAAATTAATAAAATAAAAGTAAAGTCATTTCCCTTTTAGAGAAAGACAATATTCAAGAACATCTGAAGGGTCACTGTAAAGAATTTCCACAGCATTTAGCAAATAAAATCAGTTAGATCCAAACAGAGTTGGATTCTAACTGGACAGTGCTAATGAAGATGACTGGGGCTTCACTTTTGGAAGTGATCTGTGATTTATCACAGAAGTATCTGAAGACTTTCAGCATTGGGGTGGGGGGAGGATAGACTTTAACTAAATTCCTGCAAGGCAGAGTAGTTTTGGGTTTTTTTACTTAACCATTCTAAAGAAATGCCATCTTTGACTCTGAATGAAGTTCTGGGCATTTTTATCGCTACATCCATACATATAACAGAATTACAGAATAACAAATTTACACCTCTCAGAGAAATGGTATACTTATTTCCTTTTGTATTTCAGGATAGTACTTAAGACCTGGTTGTTCCATCCAGCACAAAGTGCTTGTTGTAAATGAAGTCTGGAATCTGATGGGTACATTATTTTGTGCTTTTTATGTTTATTATTTTGACGTTGCTTTTATTCATATTGTTCATTGGGGGGTTTGGTTTTTTTGTCATCGATGTCAAGGTTAGCCAACAGAGCCTCTGGGAATGGGAGATGTACAAATAGAATAAATAAATAAATGATAGAAGAGTTCTGGCTCCAACTGCACAGAGTTCTCCGATACCTTGGCTTTTCTTTCTTTGTTTATGCAAAGTAACCTAGGCAGACTACAGTTGGAAAAGAAGAAAAAGGGAAGGAGAGAAGCTGCTTAACCTTTTCCATCTGAAGATCACTTTGACCAAATTGCATTCTAATCTATATAGATCAAGAAGCACAAATTGTATAAGCTTCTGTTTCTTTTTTCACAAATAAAACACATAGCTTGCAGATAATAATTCTGAGATGGAAAACAAATAAAGAATATTGCTAGTTAGTCATTCTTCAGCTGTAACCTGTCTTCAGCTACTTAACTCTTTTTTAAAAATGCAGAAGAAAATATCACATAATTCTGCATAATGTATAGTTTGATTCAACCTCTACAAAAACCTTTTAGAAGTCAGGATACTTCTTGCCTTTGCCTAGGCAGAATATTTTGCTGGAAACCACAAGGAATTTTAGGAATTCCAAAGATGTTCACCATACAACAAGAATCTGTGCCACACACACAGCATGGCATTTCCCACTTTGTCCTTCTCAGAAACTGTGATCTCTCTCCTTTACCACCTGACTTAAAAGAGAAATACCTCACCCCCTCAATTCCCCATTATTCCACTTCTAAGATAAAGCAGAAATTGGCCTGATTTACGTTTTCTTGTTTGTATTCACTGTGTTTCACATTGTATCTTTTCTTCATGAAGACAAAAATGCTAGCCTTTTCAGATAACAGATAGTACTTCATCAGGACTTCTTTTTATTCAAAATTAAAGCAGAATATCCTCAGAAAGTGATTGTATGTATGTCAAGGATGTGTAGAATATAGATCAGATTTGCACAATTTGTCGAGGGAAAAATACTTGTGGGTTGCAAAGAAATGCCTGAAGTGCCATTCAGCTGTTCCACAGCTAGCTGAAGCTGGTGGATGGCAGTGAGGCTTGGAGGTACTTGGCAGCATAACTTCTGGCACAGTGGCAGCAGCGGCTTACTTTTTAAAAAACATTGGCGAGCCACATAAGACTGCTTGGCATGCTGCATGAAACCAACATACCATGTGTTGTGCAGGCCTGGTATAAATGATGGTCTTAATACAGAGAGGGAAGAGCTGCTTGTCTTGCTGGATCTAATAGATAAACAACTAGACAAGACTTATGGGGGGAGAGAGAGAGAGAGAGAGAGAGAGAGATGTAGATATATGTGGATATATATAGACACACACACACACACATATATATATATAGTTACACAGTAATGACACAAAGATGGAAAGACTCTGAAATACCTAAAATGGAAGAATGATTAGTGAAAAAACCAATTTACAAACAGGGCAAAATTGACCTATTAGAGAAAAGAAAATAACTTATGTTTGTCAATGACTGGAAACCCTTTATGGGCTTTTTGCTGAAAAAAGGGAAAATGTACTTGTGATTTATGAATTGGATGATTAGAAGCTGTAGCTTATGGGAAAAAAGGAGTTATGAT
>JANHFL010001216.1:521278-532216 GCA_032468155.1 Oxyrhabdium leporinum | reverse complement strand
GATGGATGGATGGATGGATGGATGGATGGATGGATGGATGGATGGATGGATGGATGGATGGATGGATGGTTGGATGGCAGATATATATCCTGGCATAAAAATCCATTAAATTTGTGTTTTTAAAAGCTTTTAAGTATGAAATCCCTTGTTTAATTACCCTTTATTTAAAAGAAAACATTTCTTGTATGAAAAATGTACACCATTTCCCCATTTTTATATTATATTTTCCAGAAGATATCATCTCCTCAAACTAATAACTCAGTCCAAAAATTTTGACTGAAAAAAGGTAATGGCATGCCACTGTCATACTGCTTCCAAAATATCTAAATGGATATAAAATCACCAGAAGCTGAGCTTGATTTTATCTTTCATGATTTCGATATATATATATATATATATTCTGATATGATGCCTATTGGTAACAAAAGTGATACCAGCATTATAACATTCTGAATGTTAATCAGTCAAACAAACTATGCTTTAAATGATGTTCTATTCAAGCACATATAGTAGAAATAAAAAGTACCATGTATAACAGAAACAAAAATACAGGAGAAACTTCCACATTGCTGCTTAAAGAGGTTCCAGCTCAGTTAACTTTATTTAGATTGGCTAATGGTAACCTTGTACACACTAAGAATGTAAAACAGTATTTTCTACACCTTGTTTTCTATGTTACATATCACAAGTTTTTAAAACATTATTTGTTTAGTTGGTTTTGCTCATGCAACAGTTTAAACAAAATTTGAATGTTACCCTTTACAATTAAATATGGTTGATGAACCCAGTGATTCTTTTACATAAAAAGAAATATTTACTTTATCTTTTTCTCTTTCTTGAATTCAAAACAGAAAAAATATACTTATACATATGACTTTATGACAGAAGAGTTAAATAATATGGTTAAAAGCCCAATGAAACTAAAAATAACACTTACTTGCAGGTTAACTTGTATAAAACTACTGAGACACACTGATAAGATTCATACAGTTGTGCTATGTGAATTGCTTAACCTTAGTTTACTAAATAAACCACAACTGGCTGGGTTAAAGATATGCATAATTATGCTAATTAGTTATGCTAATTTTAAGGGCTAAAGTGATGTATGAAGCCAAACATTAATTTTCTTTTAATATTATACATTCTTGGCAGATCAACTCTTTTTCTAGATATACAGAAGAGTAGGATTAGATAATATTATGCTCAAATGTTACTCAGCCATGAAACATACCGGCTGATCTTCGAAGGATCGAAATTACATCACAAAGTTGCAAAAAAATTGAGAATGAGAAAGAACAACATACAATTCAATGAATGATTTGGAGGAAAGATGCAATATAATTGCCATAAGTAAATTAAAAACACAATAACTACTACCATATCATACTTAATTAAGACGTTCCTTGTCAGGAGTAATGGGGCAGGATACTTCAAATACCTAACAACTTTATTAGAGAATCTATGAATCGTAGCACACTCACTGTGAGATCTGCAACTATGAGATATTTGAGTGTGCTAAATTTGTATACTAAAAATAAAAAACATACAATGGTTTGTTTCAAATGTTTGAAAGTGTACTTCTATAATTTTACATAATTAGTACAATATTCCACTGGCCCAAATGAGAGCTGTGTTTTTTCAAAACTCCTTGGTTTTCCAATAGTATGAGCTCTAGATAAAAGTCTGCGATAATGATGTATGTGACTTGGTATATATTTGGTGTACATAGTTTATACATATATTTCATGGTCATTGTTCCACTTCAAGTATATCTCAGATACACAAGTTTAAAGTTTATGGCTGATGGTTCTCATCCAGCAGAAATTGGTATCAATTTCCCAAATTGTTACTTCCTTGCAAGAATGTTGAGGTTAGGTTTTAATTTGTTTTTCTTTTTGCATTTTAAATCTCAATAAATTTATGATACCTTTATCTTTCTAAATAATTCATACATCAATTTAATTATATTAAGCTTCTCAAATCACACTTAATGAAAGGACTTTTATATGACTTTCTCATGCCTGATTCTACATGAATACAAAGAAAGACAGTTTGCTTGTATACCACCTTTATTATTTTTACAAATACCTCAAGACAGCTAGCATCACTGATACTCCTTCCTCCTCCTATTTTCTCTAAAACAACAACCCTATGAGGTGAGTTGGGCTGAGAGTAACTGACCCAAGTTCAGCCAATTAGCTTTCATGGCTAAGATGGGACTTGAACTCATCGTCTCCTGCTGTTTAGATTGGTGCCTTAGCCACTAAACCAAATTGCCTCTTAAGTTGAAAGTTTTGTGGAAAACAAATTTTTGGGAATGGTAACAATAATCTCCATGGAACAGCTGAGCAGCTTCTTACATTTAGCTACTCATACCTGCCTACCAGATAAGAATACCTACCACTGTGTAAGTGCAGCTGGAGAAGATAGGGAACAAGTTAATGAATCATAGAATTATTAAGGAATATTACTCAGAGAAAGGGTATGCCCAACATATGTAATGTCAGAAAAAGTAAGCCTCAAGAGTGAACTAAGGTTAGTAAGGATGTTAAAAAACAAAAACAAAATATTTGCATACAAAAATGAAAAAGAGATTAATGCAGCTGCTACAGTATGATGGCAAAATACTAAGAAGTCAACAGAGAAATGGTAAAACAATTCTTAGTTCTAAGAATTAAGATAGTTCTTAGAACTAGTTCTAAGAACTAAGGATATGTGTTATGTAATTATGGGGGAAAAGGTTGAAGGGGCAGGAATTCAGTTTGAGATTTCTGGAAACATAATCAGGCCAAATATATTTATTCTGAATGAGACCAGATACATCCTATGCCAAACGTTTATATATTTTTAAGAAATATTGTTGCATGATTGCAGAAGACTAAATGTTCTATTCTTCAAAAAAGTGAAAAAGGATCTAAGCAATTATAATCCAGTCAGTCTGACATCAGTACCTTGGATGATGAATCTAGAGCAGGAGTTTTCAAACCTTTCCACTCTGTGGGACCCCGTTAGTTTAAAAAAATGTTTCTGGGGCTTCTGATGAGGGGTAAATTGTTTAGTGAAAGAAAACTGTCTTTGTTCATGTCTCTCTTTTTTTGCCCTTAGTCACTCATGGAACCCATCAAGCTCTCATGGAATTCTAGGAACACAATTTGAAAAGCTCTGCTCAACAATAGCAGATCATAAATTGCCCCCTTTCTCCTCTATTTGCTTTTTATGTTACTGTTAATTTTATTTTGATGAGAACCAACTAATGATGCTGAAACAGTACAGGTATAATACTTTATGCCAAAAATGCCTTGATTTTCATTCTAACCATAACATATTTCTAGATCCCAGTAACAGTACTTAAGAATATTAAGAATATATTCATACTGCACAAATATTTTTCTACACTCTTAATTTTGAGTAGCTGTTGTGGCACTATGGCCTTTAGAGAATAAAGAACAGGACATTTGGCAGGATTATAGCTTATCAGGAACATATCATCACAGTACTTTATTACTTTTTCTTTGTGCATATTTGCCTTCTCCTTTTCATCTGTGACAATATCAAAGTTTGAGTCCAAATAGCCAGAGACAGAATATATGACTAATGTTCCAAAAATATATCCCACCATAACAACTAGAGCCCACTCAATTATTCTGGATATGAGACAGTAGAGTAGTTTTGTCTTGGCAGCTAATATCCTACTGGCAAAGTCAAAGTTGTTAATAGTCAGGTAACATAACCTAATGTTTCAGAAGATGAAAAAAGTACATTTAAGAGAACATTCAGACTTGTTTAATAGTAGCCCTGAGTTTATTTATAGCGTTAAGAATTTATTGATTATTTATTGGTTCAATGTGTGGATTTATAATTTTATTAATGCTTTATCCTATATGCTATAGGATACCTAGAAGTTACAATCTCATTACCCAAGACTAGCTCCTCTGAATTTAGTGGGATTTATTTGTATGCAAGACAGCTAGTATGGTTAAGGCATCAGACTAGAAAGAAAGAAACATGAATTCTAGTCCCACGTTAGGCACAAAGCCAGCTGGATGACCATAGGCCAATTACCGTACTTTCTCTCAGTCCTAGGAAGGAGGCAATGGCAAACCCCACCTGAAAAACCTTACCAAGAAAACTAGAGATTTGTTCAGGCAGTCAGTGAGAATCTGAAAAAAAATGTATGCAAGCACACTACAGAAAACTAAAAATCCAATTGTTTGGCATAATAAAAGGTCATCATGGCTACTATTTTCAGCCATTGGGATTTCTGTACTGTTTAAAGTTTTGGAAACTAAACCCAGAATAGCAGTGTTTAATTTAAAAAAAAAACCAAAAGAAGAAAATTATGCATTTAAAATGCAATGATTTAAAGAGTATAATTTTTTGTACTTCACACTGATTGAATTAAGATGTGTCTTATTATTTTCACAACCACAGGAATCAGTTGAAGCAGCTCCATTCCATATATATATATAGTTTGTCATAATACATGTAGAAATCAAAATTATGCAATGCATTTTATCATTTGCTTCTCTTGTTCCAGCTGCTCATATTTTGTTCCAGATGCTGATACCCACAATAAGCATGCTTAGAAAGGCAATTTTAAGATACTATATATAATCTTCAAAAAACTAGTTTTAGAACAGCTATTGTGTTCATACATGTTTAGTGCCAATGCTAATTCGTGGCTAACTGAACCATGTTTCTCTCCAAGAATCCAACTGTCTGCATTCTGAATAATAAATTATTCACACTAGTTGGATTCACAAAATATCCTGAGCAATACATTCTCTAATTACATCTTAGCTCAATACAGTATGCCACGCAATAAGTAGTTTGGTACTAGTCCTGCCTTAGGCATGAAACCAGCTGGGTAACTTTGGGCCAGTCATTCTCTCTCAGCCCTATGAAGAAGGCAATGGCAAACCTCTTCCAAAACAATTTTGCCAAGAAAGCTGTATGGACTTGTCTGTGAAGTCATCAGGAGTTAAGACTAACTTGAAGGTGTGCCTGCACACATACATACTGCACATGTCATGCAAAAATCAATATTTCAGAATAAGTTGTTTTAGGCAGCAGCTTTTTTTTAATGCTTGTTCTATTCAAGAATGCTGAATAGACCACAGGCCAGAGCTGGAATAAAAAACGGGAAATTCTAACTCTTAAGTATCTCCTTAATAACTGTCAGACATCAGATTAACAAAAAAAATGCTTATGCATTTTCAGTTGAACCAATTATTTTAGCCTTTTTATATTCATATTTGACATAATATAGCAACTGGGATAAGACACATAGTCCAAAAAGAGAAATAACAGTTTGTGCCAATACCATTCTCTGCTTTGCAGGCTTTTGTGCAACTCACCATTAATCCCATCACAACTATTCAGAGGAGGAAGGGATCCCTTCCATTGCCTGGCAAAATGAGTTGGCCTGGCGTGTCATTCTGTAGATAAAGTTACAATGCATGGTATATGTTGCTGATCTAGGACATGTGTTCTGAGTCTGTACAATCTGGGAGTATTTTACCACTAAGAACAACATGGTCAAACAGAATCTAAATTAAGAACAAAAGCATTTCTCAGTCTTGAGCTCAACTGAAAACAAACACTTTTGTGTTTTTAGCTAGCATATCAAAGACAACACACTGCTTCCTGAAGCTACCAAGCAACCTTGTTTATAGTCATTCTCTCATTTATTTTTGTATCAAACACAGATTGTTTTCATTCATGGTATACAGTCAGCAGTATCAAGCATAAGTTTATAGTTGGCATATTACTGATAAGTAAATGTATTATTGCAAGGGAGGTATTTTCTTTCCTTTCTTATTGTAATTACTGATTGGATTCACAGCAGTAAGCTATAATGTTGGCTTTTACTTTGAATATTGTGTCATCTTTTTAAAATTCAGTCTGACTATGAATCTGGCTGGTGTGTTCAAGAAATCATAGTTTCAAATCTCCTGAGCTAGTATAATGAATAGTTCAGCCAAAGGTTGGGTTCTTAAAGATCACCTAGTTCAATCCCATACAACATGAAGAACTGCTGCTACAGTATCCCTGATATTTGGATTCTAAATATCTTTAATCACCAGAATCTGCTTAAAAATCTAGTAACATACAATCCACTATTTTCTGAGGTACAAAATATACAATCAGGAAGTTCTTTCTAATATTTCAATGAAATCCTTTTGATGGTATCAGTTGGCTCTTAAATGTCTTCTCTGTGGAGCTACATCCATTTCCTTTAATATTGCTGCACAGAATTTGCTTGCCAAATCCAATCTACCAATTTTCTCTGAACATGTTCCTAATTGCCAAAAAGCATTGCTCAGTTGTGCAGACTACTCCAAGTGAGGCTTGATCAAAGTGAAATAAAATTATAATATCATTTCTCATGATCAGGACATTATACTTTTGTTGATACAGCTAAGAGCTGCATTTGCCTAAATCAGACTTCACATTTACTAAAATCCTGAGTTCTTTTTCTTACATATTAGTAAGAAATATTAGTGTCTATATAGATTCTCAGTCATCCAGGTCATAGTTGTCCCAAAGGTGTTTTTTCAAAACACAACTGGACTTTGCTTTTCCTTGAAGAATTTCGCTTCTCATCCAAGAAGCTTCTTCAGTTCTGACTGAATGGTGGAGGGTGGAAGGATTCATATATTACATATTAGTGCTTTTCACATAGTGCTATCATTTTTGCTTTCATTATTTCAGATTTTTATTCAAGACATTTACTGATTGAGGTGTAACAGCAGATAGTGCCATGCCCCATTGCATATACAAGAGCTGAACAGAATGGCAGTTGAAATTATTTTTCAATATGGTACCAGAATAGCATTCTTCACTGTACTGGATGATGACAGACAATAGGTTTTTTTGTATATTTTCCATCTTAAATATTTTGAAAGTATTTTGTTTAGGACTACGAAAGAACTAAGCAAATTAATTAGCTGAATATATACCCCATTTGAAAATAATGGGAAACATTAAAAGCACATAGTGGCTGATTTAGTCTGGATATAACCCAGCCTTTGGCTTTATGAAACCAATTGTGTAATTTTTTGCTAACTATGGTTTACTAGATAGCAATAGTGCTTAGACTTATATACCGCTTCACAGTGCTTTTACAGCCCTCTTTAAGTGGTTTATAGTCAGCATATTGCCCCAATAATCTGGGTCCTAATTTTACCAACCTCAGAAGGATGGAAGGCTGAGTCAACCCTACTGCACAACAACTATCTGGTTTCATGGCTGCTATGCCATAAACAATGGTTTAAAAATCATACTAGTGGCATTCATATGATGCATTAAATACAAATAACCCAAATGGGTTTAGTGTGCTGCAGGAACCCAGACTGCAGATATAACTAAATTAGCATATTACTAGTTTTATTTAACATGTTTATGTTAATTACTTAATTATATGAAGATAGGTGGCAAGCTAGAAAGGAAGGAAAACATGACCAGAAATCAATATGCATATACACAGTGCTTCAGGAGCTGATTTTCAGGTACTATATTAAAGGTCAAAAACTCTCTGGCTGGTAATGGCAGAAAAACACCAATTCCTCAGCATTTTCTTTTTGTAAGAGCACAACATCTCTGGCACTGACTAGACCCAAACTCTATAAAATGCAGAGCTTCTCTGGCAGAGATTCATGTTCTCACATGTCCACAGCTGGCACAAGATGAAGGAAAAGGGGTTCTAGTAGAGAGGGGAAGGAAAGGAACTTAACTCAAGAGAGAAAATAATTAAAAGTTTCAAAATTGCTCTATGAATAGTAAGCCCTCAATTAGAGATGGAATATATAAACCACTTCACTGAAAAGGCCAAGTTTCATCAAAGGAACCAAGAATTCAAGGCTGAGAAACAGAAACAAACATGGTGTAGCTAAGAATGTGAACTTTGAGTCAGAAAGTTCCTGGTTGAACAGTCAAAAAATATATTCACAAACAGGCCACATGAAAATCATTATGCCTGAACTCTGGCATCTCAAATGTGATTACAACAGAAGATAATATGTTAGCACAGGATCAAATAATTATCACATTTTCTGGAGTCCTTGCTGCTCTCTGAGCTTGGTGGTTACCTAACTGATGATGTTATCTAGCCCAGTAATTAAATGTTTGCAAGCAAACAACCAAGCTCAGAGCACCAAGGACTCCAGAAAATGTGATAATTAAGCTGGCCTAGTTTACAGTGCTGTTGTAAGTAATACAGTAGTCCTTGACTTACAACCACAATTGAGACCAGAATTTCCATTGCTAAGCAAATTGATTGTTAATTGAGTCGTGCCGAATTTTATGACTTTTGCCACATTTGGTAAGGAAATCACTTACCAAAGTGAAGTTAAGTGAATCACATGCTGATTAAGTGAATCTGACCTCCCCCATCAGAAGCCAGCTGGAAAGATTGCAAATGGTATTCACATGTCTCCGGGACACTAACACTAAATACATGCTGGTTGCCAAGTGCCCAAATTTTGATCATGTGACTGTGGAAATGCTGCAATAGTTATAAGTGTGAGGACAAGTTATAAGTCACATTTTTATGTTGTTATAACTTTGAACATTCACTAAAATAATGGATGTACATCAAATGGATGTACTTATACTTAAATTGTATTTTACAACTGTACTTGTACTTGAATTGTATTTTATAAAAACTAAGCATGCTTTACAAAAACTGAGCAACATTTTAGAACTTATTTCACCATCTAGTTTCCATATTGGTAACATCCTTAACTTCAGCAATTACTTTTGACTCCTTTTTTGGGGTACATATCAATACTTCCTGTTTAATTCATTGCAAATTAACTTTTTATTTCAAATAAACCTGATTTTCCTTCTGCAAGGAAGTTGATGGGGCAAGCGGTTCTGTTTGTGGAAACAGAAGCTGGGGAAGAAAGGTTAAGTTATATTATTCCTTCTTAAACAAAGCAACTGACATTGCAATTTCTCGTTACCAATGAAAAGTAATTTTTAAAGCATTAACTTCTACAAGTATATTGAACATAAATGTGATGAGAAAAGAAAAAAAATATGCACAGAAATATGTTTTGTTGTAATAAAATGCCATATAGAAAATATTGTGAATATGGAATATTCACTACAACGTAACAGAAGGGATTTTGGAAGCACACATTTAACTTGCATGACTTTGTGTGCATGTGACAAAGAGTGTTTATAAGGTAGTTTACTCATCTCCAAAAGGAAGCTGAGTTAAGCATCTCTTCAAAGAACACCTGATATGACAGCCCTGGGCAACAAACAGTCTGAATAAGATTAACTTGATTTGGTTTCTCTTGTCACAATTACCTATAGTCTCATAGCCAAATAATACTATTAGAAAGACCTTGAGAAATACAATAAAGCACCTGGAGGAGGGTTGCTATTCTCTTCAAAGAATGCTGTTTGAACATAAGTCAATGCCAAAAAAGATTCAAAGGTGTTTTTCCAAACCTTGCTTACTTTCACTAGATTCCTATTAAACAAAGAATTATTCAACCGCTTTAAAAAAATAGTATTCCCCCCTCCAGCTCCCGAGATATAAAGTGCAATGTTAACATTACAAGGCACTCTAAGTGGCATAAAGGCAATTTAATGACTAAGATTTTCCTTTCTCAACAGAGATTCAGTTTTGGGATATTAGATTTTAAGTTCCACATACAGCAGAAATGTAAGATTAAAACTAAACTTTTCACTATTTGTTTCTTTTAATATTAGTCAACTATGTAAGTTTTATAGTTGAAGCTGTTTGCATAATCCATTTATTAATAAGGTAATCCTTATTTTATGGTTTTCTAATTGTTTTGCCTGTGAAGACCAAGGTAATATGTCAAATTTTGATTTGGCTTTAACTTTTTGTTGAGACAGAGAACTCAAAATGATTTTGATCCATTCAAAAACCCACTGCCACTTCTAGGTGACTGTTAACCTAAGTATCTATAGGCAAAAAAACTAGTAAAAGGCATTAGGATGACTAATGGCCCGGTATCCCAATCATCTATTCAACTGACAGCTAGATGGCTGGGATGTAGAAAAAAAAAAGCCATCTTCACCCCAATTTTGTTTCTAATTCACTCCTTGTCTCCCCAACACTCAAGAAGAGAAGGAAAGAGAATAATAATGAAGATGGTGCCTAGCATTTCCTATTTTAGCAGGTCCTCTTTAAGCTCACATCTCTATGTTCAAAGGCCAGAAGAGCATCTTAAGCTTGTTTGCATGATACAACTTGACTGCTATGTCCTAATTCAAGTAGGATACATAACTAGTGAGATAATTTTGAAAATTCTGTATATTCCTGAGACAAAACAACTAGAGTTCACACAACACAATAACTCAATTAAATAAGTGCAGTTACACAGAGTAGACATTAGGAGGGGGGAGGGGATGAAAATTATAAAACATATAGATATTAAGCATTTTTATAGATGTTTTACAGTGGTAAATGAAATTTCCTGCATAGTGACTAGATTCCCACTTTGTGTTAAGCCATGATTTGCTGATCTATGATTTACTAATCAAATCACAATTGGTGGGCCCTCACATTGCACCAAAACATATTGTATTGCACTTTGTTTAATTTAGGGTTATGTGAACCCAGGAAACAGGTGTCTGGTAAATCTTACAACTGTGCCATGGTTCAACAAACGATGGCTTATCAATATGTAAATCAGATCACTTCCTCAGAAGCACCACTGCCCAGAGAACCAGGTGATGAACAATCACTCGTTCAGGCTGTTAATATAACATAGCATTTCGTTCTTTTCTTTCCCTCTTTCTTTCTCTCTCTCTCTCTCTCTTTTCTTTCTCTTTTGCGTGCCAACCGTCTCATCTAGAGGCGACTCTGGGCAGCTTACCAATAGGTGGCGCAGTGGTTAGAGTGTTGAACTGCAGGCCACTTCTGCTGATTCAATCTAGCGGTTCAAATCCCAC
>JANHFL010001216.1:499537-517802 GCA_032468155.1 Oxyrhabdium leporinum | reverse complement strand
TGCCCCCACAATCCGGGTCCTCATTTTACCTACCTCAGAAGGATGGAAGGCTGAGTCAACCTTGAGCCTAGTGGGATCCAGCCAATTAAGGCTTATCCAACAGATCATTGGTTAAGTAATGCATGGGTTATTACAATTTATGAATCCAGGCTTCATTTCATGCTTTGATTATCAGGGACCTTTTGGAAATTGACCGCAACTATGGTGAATAATCTCTAACTATATAACCATATTAGGGTAGACAGGGCTGGTGTGCTCCAAGTTCTGTCTATTAAACAGTGTCACTTAAGGAGATCCAGGAGGCATGCCTTCTCTATCACTGCCAACCCTGTGGAGTAGCTTTCCCCAGAGATTTGAATGCCTCCAACTCTGCTGGCCTTTAGAAAAACACTGAAGACCTGATTTCCAGTATCTTAGAACTCATCTGGGATGCAGCATGAGCCTAACTTAAACTTAAGGGTTTGTGAGTTTTTGTCCCAATTATTAGTAGTATGTAGGTGTTTTTCTTGTAATCATTCTTTATGAATGTATTTTTTAAAAATCTGTTAGTAGTCCAGAATGTTGAGCAGCTAAGGAATCAGAACATAAAAAATAATCTGATTTATTGTCATGTTTTGTCAATTTGCACAAGCAAAATATAAAATAGAAAACCATTTTAATGGTTTTTCTTTCCATTTTACCTCTTCCATCTCATTGCTTTTATTGGAAACTAGACATTCCTAGTTCCATGGTTGTAGGTATACTAACCTTTTTCTTGTTCCAAGGAAATGTCTGAGAAAATAGAAATATTTTTGATTCATCCAGTCCTAGCTTCTCCTGGAAAATTCTTGAACATCATTTTTGGAACATATATCAATGTGTCCTGACTGAAGAGCATTAGGTATAGACCTACTTATGAAGTTTTTGAGCCTTGTTACTTTACCTACTTTATAGTGCACTTTTATGTAAACTAGAATGTGGGTGTACTGTTTATAGTTTAGTGAATTGTATGAATCAATTGAATTAATTTAGTAAACTATCAGCAGATGAGTCACAGGCTGTGCGTTCTGCAAGTACAGCCTAAAACTGTACATTTTTACCATATGGTAAAAATACAGGACCATACAGGACCAATAGCTGCTAGAGCAGTCAGTTCCTCTGCCAGTTACAAGACAGTGCAGAAATATAGATCAAGTATGGAGACATTTCCAGATTGTAGAGCAAGGACTATGCACCTCCAGAGATTTTCCCCCCATGTATACAAAAGGGCTGGATTTTTATCAAGCAAGAAGTGTTTCCCATCTTGATTTTTTTTAACCTTCTCTGTATATACCTCTATTCCCAGGTCCAAACTCTACTTCATTAGCCCACCATTTACACTTCCCCCGATGCTGAGAGGTCTCTCGGCACTTTTCTGCTGCAGATTGGATTTTAAGTCCTCCCTGTGGTTAAGATAAGCTCAGCAAGACTTTGTTTCTCAATGCTGGAGCAGGTAGAGGCAATTCTTTTCCTCATGTGCAGCAAAGAGATTGGAAGCAATTTCCCTCCCTGCTGCACATGAAAAAGCCATTCCTTTTTCCATGTGAACAAAAAGAGTAGGAAACCTTGCTTCCATTCCGTCCCTGAGGAGAAAAAGATGTTCGGAGGTTGAATAGGGTTTTTTCTTCTGAAAGGCATCAGGCCTGCTAAGGTGAAAGAAAAGAACAACTCCCTGTTAGGTGACTTAGTTCCAGATATTGCTGGAATATTAATACCTCAATATTAATTGAGCAAGGTAGGCTGCATGAAGCTATAATTCAGTGAGATATAGAAGAATGTGTATTTTTCACCCCAAAAAATTATAAACATTTGATACAGGAAACATTTTAGGGAAGGATAGTAGAAGCAGGAAAAACAGAGAAACAGTGCCTAACGTTTTTTGTTCTGGTTCTTAAATATAATTACAGTTTCTGGATACTGTTATCTGTCTGTTTTCGTTTGCCATGAAATGGGCTACTTAGTTATGCTTGCTATGTTAGACCAAGGTTTAATAATTTCATTTTATATTTCACTCTGGATTTTCCCCCCCTTAAGTTTATTTTTTTGCTTTTATGGCAGTTTTTTCCCCACTCTTCCTCTCTTCTAAGGCCAGCTAAAGGATAAAGTCTTCCTTTAGGAATCAAAGCCCATTTGTGGCTGTAATAATGATAAGTTTCAGCACTACTGGCGCCTGACTGTTAATGACTCAAAAGAGAACTGAATAAAAACAAGATGTTGCTTCTGGAGTCCTTCATACTCTCTGCTTATTGTCACTTCCCCAGTGGTCTGACAGAGCTGGACATCCTTACAAAATCCACTGCAGATATCACCTGTTCTTCTTCAAGTGAGATGTTATCAGAGTTTATTTAATTTTCATTTGGTTGTTAATTTTTAGAGCTATGACTCTCAGAAAACATCAATCCAGATATATAACCCAAATAATATTTGCTTTGCTTTTGTGGGCATAATATATCCTGACATATCAGGAAATTACCTACATTGCCATTTTATATAATGAAGCAAATCAGACCAAGGTAAGCAACAATTACAGCTGTGCGGTGCTTTAGATCTGATTCCAAAAAGGTGCTTTACATCTCCCCTGCATACTCTGAAGCGCCTTTTCAGATCAGAGTACACTCATAAAATTCCTGTATTCATTGGCCTTCTGCCCGCAGCCAGTTAATAATACTCAGGTGCTGTCACAAAGAAGATAAGGGCTTTCTCACACTACAATGCAGCCAATTTGATACCCTATATGGAACAGAATCAATGAGGCAACCACATTGGACAACATAGCAAAAGGCACATAATATGCTCAGAAATTCCAAATGGCTACTACACTACAGGACCTGTGATGAGACAATACAGACATGGAGAGCTCAGCTGCAACTGTTCCACATAACTCTCTCCCTCCTCCACTGCTGCTATTCCTGTGGCCTCTTTTTTCTGCAATAGCAGGAAGGCCCCTCTATGTATAATGAAGCAAGATCTGCAATAACACAATGTCCATATCCTATTAAGCCATTGCTTGTATTAATATTAATGGTTGCTGGAATTGTGTATGTCTAGTTTAATGAAAAGAAGGACTGAGAGTGACATGATAGCAGTGTTCCAATATTTCAGGGGTTGCCACAAAGAAGAGGGAGTCAAGCTATTCTTCAAAGTATTTGAAGGCAGGACAAGAAGCAATGGGTGGAAAATAATCAAGGACAGAAGAAATTTCCTGACAGTTAGAACAATTAATCAGTGGAACAACTTACCTCCAGAAGTTGTGAATGCTCCAAGTATGGACATTTTTAAGAAGAGGTTGGGCAACCATTTGTCTGAAATAGTATAGGGTTTCCTTCCTGAGCAGAGGGTTAGACTAGAAGATATCCAAGGTCCCTTCCAACTCCTATTCTATTCTATTCTATTCTATTCTATTCTATTCTATTCTATTCTATTCTATTCTATTCTATTCTGGTTTTATAGAATAAATAGCAGTTATCTGGGTTTGCATAACATGCTAACCTATAAACTAATATTTCAAAGTGCCCACTACATTAAAATTAAAAAAGCCACATGTGCCTTAGTGGGATGTGGGAACTCAAGCTTTATGTGTTTGTTACCTGGAACTCCTGAGTAACTCCAGTATTTCACCTGTCATTAGACTACATAGCAAGATATTTTCAAACAGTATAGACATTACATACCAGAAAGGCTCTTCTTCAGCTCTGTCATTCCATTTCCCACTATCCTGTCAGCACTGAAGAAGCTACTTGAATGAGAAGCAAAATGTCTTCAAAAGAAAAAACAAGAAAGTCCAGCTGCCTCCTGAAAAACCACCTTTGGGACAATTTAGCATCATGCAAGTACTCCAAGGGAAATGTTATTTGAACCCCTCAACTGGTTCATGGCACTTTCCAGAGGATTAAAGCATCTGATCTGCCCAATTCTTTAGCAAAAATTACTGTTTAGTAGCCATGAAAGCATATTATAGAAAACAAGTCACAAACCTCATGCATAAATGCTAAATAATTTTTAACATCAGTAAAGTCTTCAAAATTGTAAAAAAAATAGTTCAGAACACCGTTTTTGATATATGAAATGATGACTTGCATATACTACCTCAAATATCAAAAGTTGTGAGTGGTGAAGGCTGCTCTGACATTCATTTGTAACCAATTTCATATTTGACATAAGTTTATTGGAAAACTATATACTTTAATGATGCTTATTAAATTATATGTTTGCTTAGCATTAAGATCCTAGAGCACAATTTTTCATCTTGTGATATATACTAGTGATAACTCCACTATCAGACATACATCAGTGGAACTTCTCCAATCTGTTGGCACAATGTCATATTAACATATCTCTTCTACTGGATAGATTTGTTGACATACTGGCAAAATGCTAAGGATAAGATAGGATGGGAGGAGTAGGGAAATATCAAATCCTACATTTCAAGAATTGAGAACATAATACTCTCCAAATATTAGGGCTACGCCTTTCACAGTATTTTGTAATTTTTCATATTGCTTAAGTTTAAAGCTCAGAACTGATGACAGCAAATATAAAGAGAATTCAGTGAAGCAGGAAAATAATATATAAATGTAAAACTGAAACATGGACAAAAAGGAAGCTGAGAACAGGCTGAGAGTCTTTGAAATGTGACTTTTAAAGATAACTTTGAGAATCCTTGGAGTTGCAAAAGATAAACTTTTGAAGCCCCTGACATGTACAGGAGAATCAATAAAACTAGAATATTTGAGTCATGTATTCAGAGGCAATTTTGTACCTTGGACCCTGCTAGAAGGAAGAGTGAAAGGGAAAAAAAGTAAGGGACAACAACAATAGCAAAAAAATATTAAAAAGGAGTAGTAATGTGCAAACTGATAATGTTACCCAGCTGGGTAATGAAACATCAGCAAGAACACAACTAAGCTCAGATAGCATCAAGAACTCACTGTTCCACCCTAAGTTACATTCTCTTATATTGCAATTTAAACAATTGGGCTTATCTGCGGTAAATTAGGAAGATCATACAGAAATGGCACAAAGGCAAGTAGAAACAGAAGCCTCTTGAATGAAACTCTTGAATGATATTGAATTAATAAAGCAGATCTAGTCTGAGACATTGTTATATTTTGCTTTAAATGCAAGAACAATTTCTTAATCTTACAATAAATGGCTTGTAAAGCTTGAATACATTGTATTAATACATGCTCATCATATAAGAGGAAACTTTAAAATATACATGAGACTAGTCTGTACATAGATGATCAGATGCCTCACTGCCTATCTATCTATACTTACAATAGTTTATTGTTTATTATGAACTTCATATTCTGATTTTGGCACTGATGTACTTAACATGGCTGGCCAAATTAATACAATATTATGAAAGTATTTATCAATGTCCACATTTAACTGTGGTAATTATGATATAAGAGTTTGGTCAGTCCTTCCACTCTTCCTGCGGCAATTAACAATGTTGGCAGCTTAAAAGAAAGTTAGACAACTAGATTGTACAAATAAAGTTAGACAACTAGATTGTACAAATAAAGTTAGACAACTAGATTGTACAAATAAATCTGAGAACATACTTTTTTGGAATGTTAAAGTCCACAATAAAATGACAAAACTTTTCAAGCAGATTATGATAGAATCATAATCTGTATAGTGTTTATGATAACAGACTAGTCATAAGGAAATCTTAGTTTAAATCCATCCTCAGTCCTAAAAGTCACTCAGTGACTTTCAATTGTGCTCTCTCTCTCTCCCCTCCCCCCCAATCTAGTTTTAGCAAAAACTATTAAACTTCTCCCACTTTTGATTTAGTTAAGGTAATGTATATATTTTGACAATGTATATATCATATAATATGTCATTATCTTATCTATGTTATATATGATCTACATAAGAGTTATGCCTTTGTTTTCTGTGTTATAAAGCCATATTTCTTTGTCTTTTTCCCAGGACTGTAAGCCAGAAACTACTGAGGTAAGATACTGAAAAAAAATGAGCAAACGTATCACAATATTGTAAACAAACTTATCAATATTCAGAATAAATTTGCAGCAATACTAACCAAAAAAATTGACCACCACAAAATTTATCATAAAGAATGATTAGATAGAAGTAGTAAGTTGAAAGGTGAAAAAATAGAAATTTGCATTTAATGTTAATGGTCTATCTTGACTTCCATCATCTTGGATTTATAATAAAATGCCAGCTTCCCCCTAAGGCTTTTGGCCAGAAAATCTGGGCTATATAGCTCCAGAACATCTGGACAGACCAAATCACCATTTGCAGCTTCCAAACCTGCAGGACGTTTGCAGCAAAATGAAACAATATGAAGATTTCTAAATGCATGCCACCTAGGCTGACAGTTGCTGGAATTTGGATATTTTAGCCTCTTGACCCTGCTCTGTCATGCTCTCTAAGAGTGAAATAATATTCCAGAAGAACCATAATTAAGGTTCTGGTTTCTTGAGTCAATTGAGCCTTTGTATACCTAACAATTAATGTTTGTTGTACCCATGCTAACCACAGTGATCTAAATTGGGCCTGGTTTTTATTTTTTCAACTTTTAACTTTTGTGGTTCCTTAAGGAAATTTTGGTAAGTGCACATTGCAGCCTTACTGACTCAAAACAAGGAAACTAAATAATATTTCAAATATATTTAATGAGTTGAATATCCTGTAACAAAATAGATGAGGGATAATATGAAAAACAAAATCAGATAAGATGAGGAAAAAGGACTTCTATACTGTAAAATGTCAATTTTTTAAAATGGAAACATTATGATGTTCCAAATGTCTTTATTTCTCCCTGTTTATTATTATTTTTAGGGCCTTCACTTCATCTTCACAACTTAGAAGAGCTTAGCAGAGCAGTACTAACTTTATCAGTCCTCAGAATCATTCTAGACATGAAAATAGTTGATGTATGCCACAACATCATGACTGCCTCCAATCATTAAATCTTTCACCCACAGGTTTACTACTACATTGCCATGGAGCTCTTGCATTTAAGAGGCAGCCATGAAAGGAATTTGAGTTCCAAACTGTTAGACAAATGTAGTGTAGATACTTGGCTTGTGGAAGGGGACCAGCAAGTTATTTTTACTTTTGTGGATACATACTAGGATTAGAGACCAACCCTTAGCTACTTGTCAGCTTCGAGGCAGCTGCTGCAAACTATAGACTTGCAAAACATAGATACACCTATGATTATGATCAAGATTACAGTATTATTAATATCCACCAGTGTTTGAATACAGTAAAATAACTTGGAAGCGTACTAAATTAATAAAATGTGTGTTGGGATAGTCTAACAAGCATATCATGACAAGCAGAAATGTTTTATATGTTTAAAAAGTGTGTCCTGATTTGAGAAAGATGAATTATATCTAGAATCCTTTCTAAATATGTGTGCAGACAACTTTAAGATCCCAATCTTTGAATGATTTCTAAACTTAGCAAAAATTTTGATGGGGAAAAGAAAAAATGAACTGCTGGACTATGCTCACACATTAATCTGTATTCTATCTAAGTCTGATGATGTTTGAAAATTACTGTCTTCAAAGATGACAGAACCTTGATTTATTTTCCAGTAACAGCAGCTAAAACAGGTGGCCTTGACAACATTTTATTATAACAACTGTAATTCATTTATTAAGCACATGTTTGCCTTCAGAAGTCTCTGATTCAAACCTTGAGTTTAATCTCTATATAGGGAAAGGCTTCCCTATATTACAGAGGCATCCTTAGTTGAGCGATGACTGCATGAACCCTAAGCCAGAGACAGAGTAACCATATTTTTCTAGTGCAATGTGTAAACCCAAGAAATAATTGACTGGAAAACTCATTGAAGATATTGGTTTTGGTCAGATCTTGCCATAATGATCTGAATGAAGAATAATTCATTATTTTTCCTTCAAAATCAAACAGAAGGGCTACCTTAGCTTATGCTTTTAGGCAATCATCCAGCTGGGCTTGAAAAATTAGAGAACTCAGGACCGGTTCTGGAGAAAAACACCTCTATATGTAGAATTCTTCTTAGGGTTGGGCTGGAGAGAGGTTAAAAATTATCTAACATTTATGATTTTGAAAACATGCATGAATACTGTATATACTGACTGTTCAGTCTAACCACCATGCTGAGATTTAATTTTAATTCATCCCTTTTCTGCATAAAAGAAATGCCCAGAATCAACTGTGCAATAATACTTTCAACTACTAAATTTTATTTATATATTTCTTTTGTTTATGGGTTTGAGTGGCTTCTAAGTAGTCCCATAAAATTACTGTACAAAAAGTAAGAAATACAAGCAGTCAGTAACATATAAAAAAATCCAAGGACATAAACAGTAATGAGGCCTAAGACATTTCCATATGCCTCTGTAAAGAGCCCTGTTTTCATTTCTAATAGCATGGGAGTAGGGCACATTTGTGGGGGTTGGTGGTTTCAGAGATAGGAGGTCATCACTGAGAAGATTTGAGAACAAGGCCCTTTTAGGTGGTCTTCCCTCAAATTTGGGAGCAACTTGTTCTCATCACTACTTATTGGGCAGGCAGATTCTACTTAGAGAAAATGATCTCCAATATGCATTTATGTTCCTTAAAAAGATAATTGGAATGTTCCTATCATGTATATGTATAGCCAATTAATTAATTAAAACCTCACTGCTAGCTACATAAATGTTATTACTGATATTAAAATCTATGTAACATTACATAGATTTAAATAAACATATACAGCAATCTGTTGTTAGTAGTTAGTGTAACATGCTTACTTAATTTTCAAGGCTACTTTAGAATATTTTTCATATACCTCATTATTTTTGAGGTAAGAAAAGATGCATATTGCATTAACTAAATATGAGCATACTAAATAGTTATTAGTTCATAATTTAGAGGTTATCAAATCAGATTTGGTTCTTACTGATTGTTTCAACAAATATTCATCAACCTGAACTGTCTTGGAGCTCTTCCAATCCACCTTATCCGTTGTCTTCTCCTTCTACTACTTTTTCTCAGCTTTGCCGAGACTAGAATATTTTTTTCTAGTACAGTGTAGGAATTTCTGCTTGCTGACTGTTGCTTCAAGAGAGTAATTATACCTTTTATTTGATCCAGAATTACCTGACTTTTTTGTATTCTTTTTCACTGCCACCCAATCTATCATTTGAAAGCATCTTTTTTCTTTCTTTCACTTTTGCTCAATAGCAATAGCACTTAGACTTTACAGCTCTTTCTAAGTGGTTCACAGAGTCAGCATATTGCCCCCAACAATCTGTATCCTTATTTTACCGAACTGACATTACATATATTTTAATTAACTAACCATCAATTTACAAAAAATCTCCATAAAATGGAAGGGATGAAAGATATGTTGGAGATTATCTTTAGGTGGCTGCAATCTCCAATTAGTGCTATGTCTGTTTTGTCTACTATATTTTTTTATTCATTTATTGTATTTACAGTATATTTGACAAACATACTTTGCCTACATGATTTTCTACTATGTTTATTATGTGTTCTTGTAAGCCTTCTATACTTTTTGCCAACAAAATTATATCTCATATATTTATTGTTTAAATTTCCAATTCTGGATGTACTGTCATCTCCTCCACCCTATCATTATTATATGTAATGATTATAAAAGTTATAGGGATAATATACATCTTTGTTTCATTCCCTTTCATATTTTGATCTCTGATTTTAATTCCTACCATACCTTCTTGTTTATCATAAAGATTACTCAGAAGAATAATCAGGTGTTCTGGCACACCCATTCAATAACCGTAATATTTTCCGCATTCTGACATGATCAACAAAATCAAGGGGCTTGTTGCACTCAATGAAGAAAAAGGAAACATTTTATGTTCTCTTGCTCTCTATTATCTGATTTATATTAGTTCTCTGAACTTGTGTCCCTTGCCATTTTTTTAAACAAGCCCACTCATTTTACATTTTTCTCCACGTGTTTGGCTCTGTTCATGAAGCAAAACTTTGTTTTTGTGAACCTGCACATTCTTTTCTACAACCTTCTCAGGTTTGGTATAAACACCAAACTTTCCAGTCTCTAGGTCACACTCTTACCCATGCTTGTTGACACCAGAACTAATGAATACTTTAAATAATTTTCTCATTAAGTTAACACAACTTTTAAAACAATAACTGATTTTTCTCAGGCTCACATGGAAGCTTCTTTTTCTGTGTCTTCCATCCATCCATCCATCCATCCATCCAACATACCAGGTGTACCCATCACAGTGTGCACTGTCATGTTCTGGACCAATAGAAGTTTCTGGGTGGTTTTTGAGGGCAGCCCTATGGAGAATGCATTGAAGTAATCAAAACAGGATGTGACCAAGGCATGAATGACCATGAGGAAGGCTCCTCAGTCCCGAAAAGGGCACTAGACAAATCTATGCAAAGTCTATGCTTCCTGCCATGGGTGCCACCTGCTCTTTAAGCAGGAGCTGTGGAGAACCCCCAAAGTTGTATACCAGCACAGTCCAAGGAGTTTCTATCTCATCCGGAATTAAATATGAAACATCATACCTGGAGGAGGAGCAAAAGCCCATACCCCACTCCTTCTTGCCAAGGTTGTTGAAGCCAGTTCCTCCTCATCCAGATCCTTACAACCTCCGGGCACTCAGCCAGCACTGCCAAAGCATCACCTGTCTATGGGTAGAGACATACAATTGGATATCGTCAGTTTAGCCCCAAGAATCCTGACTACTTCTTCAAGAACAACTGACTCAAGCTCCTCCCATATAACATGGCTCAGACTTGTCTCTGTCACCTTCAAAGGCTCTGTACCACCTATCATCCTAGTACCAATGGAACTTCAAAATGCGCTAATTCACTGGTAGAGCAATACTTGCACTGCTATGTAAATTACCAGCAAATAATTGGCATAGCTCCTGCCTTTCGTGGAGGTGGCATATAACAACTCGGTGCACAGCAGCATAGGCTTTACTCCTTTCAAGGTGGCCATGGGGGCTTAGTTCATGCACATGCCAGAGCTCTCACAGGAAGCCCCATCCTCAGTGTTGTTAGCTGAGTGGATGGATACTTTGAAAGCCACATGAGGCACCATGTGTAAGGCGCTGAATAAAGCTAGGGAAAGTCAAAAGAGGCAAGCAGATTGGAGAAGATCCCCCCAGAGAGTGGGGGACAACATGCATTTGTCCACAATATATTTAAACCTGAGGCAACCTTGTAAAAAGTTAGGCCCAAATACATAGGACCTTTCCAAATCATCTGGATCATAAATCCAGTGACAGTGGAGCTGAAGTTGCCAAATAGTCTCAGGTGGGTCCATCTGGTATTTCATTGCAGTCTTTAAAACCCTTTTGGGATGCTGGGTTGAGACCAGTCAGAGAACTGCCTCCTCCTCCCATCCTAGTTAAGGGAGAGGACTACTATGAGATCAAAAAGATTCTTGATTCCAGATATCACAAGGGAAAGTTATAATATCTAGTACTGTTGAAGAGTTACCTGTTAGCAGATGCTGAGTGGGTGGTTGCTCCAGATGTTAGGGCTGCAAGGTTAATTAAGTTTCACAGTAAGTATCCTCAGCGGCCCCAATAGGGAATGCAGAAGTAGTTGGTTTGTAAGTAATAATGTGCATATATGCTTATTATGGTTTCAAGTCTACCCTTCTTCGAGGGGGTCGGCGTGTCAAGACTGATTCGCACTTTCACCTACATTTTTTCTTCACTCGCAGCTTGACAGTAAGATGGAGGGGGCGGATGGAATGCAAGGGTGGGAGAATGATATTCAAGCATCCGTTGGCACCATGAAACATTGCTGGCATCTCAAGGATACAATGAGCAGATGTCCCAACTCCCAGCGTGACTGTTTCCCATAACAAATGAACAGAACTGATTAGTGGATGTTTTGGACTATGGGAAAAAGGGGAATTAACTACACTTGCTTTTGTGCAGGAAACTCAGAGCTGGCTTCGCTTCATCTGTGCCAATGTGGTTTATTCAGTAAAGTTTTATACTCTTGGTAAAATAATGTCCCAGGAGTTCCTTTTTCTGGATTCGCCAACTGGACAGTTGACACAGATTCCAACTCCAAGTGAAGTTCAGTGATTCTACCTGACAGATGCTGACAATGTTCCTCACAATTCCTCAAAGAGAATCTACTTAGGCTCCCATCCTCCTTATCCGGGAGGGACCTGGATACTTGAAACAGAACAGCTAGTTGTCTATCTGTAGATGCAATAAAGGTGGAAGAGTAATTGTACTAAATCTCTCCAAGCTCTGTTTGAAGAACTCAAATAATGAGGCAATTTATTTCACTGGTTGATATCTCATACTGTCATGATGCCTGCTATCTAACCTAAATCAGCTTCACTCCCACTTCTACATGACAACTCTTTAAATGTATGAAATTGTTAAGACATCTCCTCTCAGTCTCCTCCTCTTCAAGCTAAACATACCCATTTCCTTTTACTGTTCCTGATATGGCTTTCTTGCCAGTCTCCTCACCATCTTGCAGACTTCCTCTGAAGTCACTTCAGTCTCTTGATGTCATTCTTGGACTGTGGTGCCCAGCAATGGATATGGTATTCCATGTGGCCCTGGCCAAAACAGAATAGAATGAGACAATAACTTCCTATGATCTGGATATTCCAAAGCAGCATTTGTCTTCTTAGCATTACACTGTTGGCTGATGTTTGCAACCTACTAGCACAACCCAATCCTTTACACATATATACTTTTGCCCTCAACCTTTCCCCAGATATTCGTTGCATATCTGCCTGTACATTTTGATCAAGCCTTCCAGAGTAAATTCAAAAAAGATCTACACATGTTCTGTTCCAAAGTATTAACTACTTCTTCTGGTTTTAAGTAATTTGCATATCATTCCCTCAACCCTTTCATCCATATTCAACAGCCCAAGGCCTAATAGAGGGCCCCATGATACACTATTCAATACTACTTTCCAATCTGAAATGGAGCCGTTTATAAGTACTCTCTGGGTGTGGTCATTAATAGTTGTACCCTCTAACTCATTTCATTCATAAGGACATCATAAGAGAATTCACTGAATGTTTTGTTGAGGTCAAGGTATACTCTGTGTCTAATACATTTTCCCAATTTATTTAGCTAGTAATTATGTTGAAAGGGGGTATCAGCTTAATCTGGTATAATCTGTTGTGAAAAAAACTCATGTTGGTTCTTGTTAATTATTGCATTCCTATCCAAATGTTCACAAACGTACTTTTTAATACTCTGCTCCAGGAACTTCTTGCTCATATACAGTAAATATCAAGCTGATAAGTCTATAATTTCCCAGTTCCTCCACCTGCTTTTTGATAGGAAAAAAGGGCAACATTTGCTCTTTTCAATTTTCTATGATTTTACCAATTCAACAGACGTTCTCAAAAAGTAGTTTGCAAACTGCTCCCCTGTTGTAGTTCTTTCCATATCCAAGGATGTGAGTCATTTGGCCCTGGAGACTTGAATTCATTAAAATCATATAAGTGTTCTTTTATTCATTCTTTGTCTGCCCTAAGCTGCAGCTCACTCCTTTCTCTGGTGGAACAACAATGATCAGGTACAGCACTATTAAGACGTTCTATATTACTGATACACTTTATTATCAGTTCAGCTTTTTCTCCTCCCAACAGACTCACGGTTTCTTTTCCTTTGCTTTGCTTTCTGGTGTGCCTAAAATGTCTTTCTGGTTGTTTGGGGCATTTTTTGCAAATCTCAGTTTATTCTGACCTTTAGATATTCTGATACAATATCTGCAGTTTCTGGTGATTGCCTTGTATTCTTGTTTGGTTGTAAGCCCTTTAAAGTCTCTTTAAATGTCTTTTTTTCTTTTCAGAAATGTATGTTTTATCTACAGTTTTTCTTGGATGTCTCCCATTTTTCATTCTAATAAGAATTGTTTGCAGTATCATCTTTGGTAGGATTTTTTATCCTTTTACACCCAAGGAATTCTAGCCATTGGATCTGCTCTCCTTTCCATCTGATTTCAACAGATTCAACTATTCTGAGATCAAGTACACATAATGAAAGCAATGTTAGCATGGAGAGGTACAGTGAATGCCATTGTATAAACTAACCTGATTGTAGTTATTTTCTACCTAGGCTACCATTTCAGATTTCATTATTTTGTTGTTGTTGTTGCTTTAATGTAGTTATTCGTGGTGGGCATCCTCAATTATGCAGGTGTAGGGATTTAAAATAAACATGGTACAGCAATTCATAGGTATGCAGTAAGAAATAGCTGATAGCTATCCCAAGATAGATATGGATTGTCTGTTTGATTTCCCTTCTCTGTAGTCAGAGATCAAAGTGCAATATATATGTACATGTTTCAGGGTGTGGGAGGAAATCCTGAAAAACAAATTATACAGTTTTAGTCCACTTTGATTGAATAGAGTTATAATAGTTCTATTACTGGAATATATATGACTCAGTAGTACCAAAACAGCACTTGAAACTCTACTTGGGGAGTGGAAGGAGGCACTGAATCCTGCCAGAAGAATGTTGGTTGTCTTGGATATTGCATAAGTGACCGAAATCTACAACAGAATTCCATCCTCCAAATCTCAGTAATGAGAGCTCCCAACTGTTGTACAGATAACAGTAGATCCAGGAAGTTATGGAATATCCAGAGAATAAAAGAATAACAGAGTTGGAAGGGATCTTGGAGGTCTTCTAGTCCAACTCCCTATGCAAACAGGAGATCCAAAATTGTTTTGGTTTTGGAAAAAAAAATCAAGTAAATAAAATATACACATGAAAATGGAATTATATACCAACTTAGGTAGAATTTAACAAATATTCAACTATCACTTAGATATTTTGACTTATCTCTGCTCATATTAAACAAAATATGATACACAGTTGTGATATAACATTTCCCCAACCACTACCCCCACCCCCTTCTCAATATTTCATCCCAATATTTCTGATGGAAATATTGAAAGGTAAAAGGATTCTTGTATTGAATAATATACACTCATCCTAAAACATGTTTACTTTTTATATGCATAGAACTTTAAAAAGTCATTGTGTAAGAATATGTTGTGTTATTATGTGATGCAAATTAGCTAAAACAGGAAATCACATTGATTTTTGCCTGGTCCATCTGTGAATTAAACTACAATATAGAATGTAAGCTTTATAAAAGAAACCATTGGAAATAACCAGAAACTAGATATATATTGCAGAAATTTCTTTAGAAAAATCTGGTATCCTATCTTTGCATCAGGCAGAAAAAAAGACAGAAAAGCCAAACACTACATATAACACCTTGGAAAGATGATCTAGGGCCTAGGGTTAGAATCATAGAGTTGTAAGGTGTCACATAGGCCTTTTTTATTTTCAAATCTTCTTTGAGTTTTCTGTAGAGTCGCTCAACTTTTCTACAGTCTTTCATTTCTTTTTTTCATAAGAACAGTTTAAAACTGTGCTTTTAATATCTTAATTTTTAGGAACTTTCACCCATTTTAAACTACAGCCTTTCATACACTATTCTCTTCAGCAATTTATTAATAGTAATTGTCTGCAATATTATTGTTAAAAATTATCTTCTGTGTAGATTAGTTATTTGAAAACTAAAAAGATGATGTGTCTTTTCATCTTATTTGCATGTACTGTATTCCATTCCATTTTATATCTTTTTTTATTGTCTTTGCATCTGAAACTATCTAAATACATCTGAAATTATGAAAGAAACGAAGGATTTAAGAGGCTCTAAGATAGCAAGATATATGTGAAACAGTTGGAGAAACCTCTTAATCATTAGAACCATTGAGCAAGGTAGAAGTAGCCCTTGGGTGTTACTGATTTCTTTCCAAGATTATAGGAGACAGACTTTTCAACATAGTGTCAAGAATGCTGAAAAGCATTAAAAGGATAAAGAATACTTGTTAACCTTGATTTTGGAATCACTGTCTAAAGCTCCACTGGAGTCTTTTCAACACATTTCAAATGAGAAAGGTGTACACATGATTCTTTCTTTTGTTATTTCCTGATTAAACTAATTCATGTCTGATTTTTCCCCCCTCACAATAGGATAATTGGGAATCAAACTTGGAACCTGAAGGACTCTGATGAATAGGCATCATTTAGCCTCAGGAATTAATGAACTTAGACGCAAGTTAATTCTGAGCACACTCAGGAATAGTTTAACCTTGTAGATATCTCACAAAATAGAATCTACTTGCCACTATTTTTTTTTTAATAAACATAGTAAAAACAAATAATATTCTTGTCCCCCAGACCAACTCATTGAACCATCTACTTTTCTGAGCCCATATAATTTGTGCAGAATTGTATTTTCAAAACAATTCTGAGGTGACTGCTGATTGCCTCGAGGGAGGTCACAGAGGAGCAATGCTGAGTTCAAAGCAGTGACAAAGTAAAGCTGATTTTTTTTTGAGGAAAGGCTAAAAGAAAGTCTTTGGAAAATTTCTGTTCAAATTATCTCTCCAGTTAGGAAAAGGAAACATCTTTAAAAGTACTTAAGTACCAAGTGAGTGACCCTTCACTGTTGGAAGGTTGCCTCACTAATGATGCAGAGAAGAAAAACAGCCATTTCTGGCAGACTTGTTTCATGCCAGACAAAAAAGTTAAAAATGCCTGCTCAAAATAAATATAGCTTGGAAACCTGGCAGAAGAAGGCAATTTGACAGCCAAGACTTAGCTCATCCTGGGGGGCAACCCAGGAAGACACATACTTCTTATCCCCCATTTCAGTCTGCAGAATAGCCTTGTAATTGCTTTTAATCTAGATGTGTGGGTATGGAATGTTTCCTTTCTGGGATGCAAACAAGAAACAGCATGAATGCGAGAGCTGCTGTATCCTCTATATTCCTGAGGGACTATATTCCTGAGGGACAAATTTTCAAACAGAAGTTTTAAAATGCTACATGTGGGGAGTAAAAAAAAAAGAATTATGCCCTCAGTTGTGCTGAGTTGCTGTGATAGTGTCAAAAGAAAACACGAAATAGAAATAAAGGCATGAGAAATAGGAACATTTGGAAAAGCAATAGAATAAATTGTGTTGTGATGGTGGTGGATTATTGTTGTGCTAGGAAGGCTGCAAAAAGCATTTTGATCACGCTAATAATAGATCAATGTACTACAATTTTAAAATATCACTATCACTTGTTTTTGTCAATAAAAAAATATCCAAATCATTACCACCACTCCGTCCCCCCATGAATAATGTAAAAATAAATGATTTTACCCCTCCTGATTTTCTAAATAGATTGAAGTACAGCTGGAGGTTATAAACTTCAAAAAAGTTTATAGCATCATCTGGACAAAAAAACCCAATTTGGAGCATTATCTGAAAGTAAGAAAAACAAGGTGAGGAACTGAGGCCAAAAAAGTCAGAATGAAAATGAGTTTCCAAGGAGAAGAAAGAAACAAACTCAAGAAGGTTAGGACTAAATTGAATTGATTATTCCAGAAAGATTATATACAACAGTCAACATTCCCCCCTTTGCTGATCAATCCTTTGGTTTGTATAATATTTGACTCTTATATTTCAATATACCGAGCACACAAATTGCATGGGTCTAAATGTACTTCACAGTTATTTAGGGATTTAATGATTTTTCTGAAACCTGGTGCTCACCAGTTTTCTCATATTACAGCTCTTCCCATTTCTGCAGTTAACAGAACCATGAAGCTTGGATAAGCTGCATTAAGCTCACAAGCTTGATTGTTGTTACTAACACTGAAATCATGCACATAATATTAAAAAGAAAAAAGCTCCCCAAAACTGCATCCAAAAATTTAAAATCTCAGAAATGCCCAAATATTAATCAAAGCTATAAAAGTATTGTTAATTAATTATGAGCCCTCAGTTTTGGAAAGTGGAATCAAGTCCCCTAAAAAATTTATAATGTAACTTGAGATCATACTATTGTTTGGCAGCTGATTAAATGTTCCTTACAAAATAAAGCAAAAATAATACAATCTGTTGTTTAAGATCAGATAATTTACATATTTAAAAGTGCGGCATATGTTATTCTAGAGATTTATCAACTATCAAAGTCTCTGACTTGATAATATGCTATTTTAGTCCCACACAATCTGGTGTCGATCACAGTCTAATAAAAATACCCAATATTCTTTCTTTTTCTATTTTGATTGATTGATCGAATTTATATTGCCGCCTATTCGCCCATGGCGACTCAAGGTAGCTTAAAACAATACAAACTAACAAAAAGAATCAAATAAACTAATAAAGTACAATATAACAAAATCACTCCCCAACTCCC
>JANHFL010001216.1:465731-486403 GCA_032468155.1 Oxyrhabdium leporinum | reverse complement strand
GCTGTAAACCGCCCCGAGTCTTCGGAATGGGGCGGTATATAAATGTAAAAATAAATAAAATAAATAAATAAAATAAAACAGGAGTGATTTTCAATGTCCTGCAGGCTTCCCCATTGGCTTTGCTTTGGGGAAGGTGGCAGGGAAGCTCACAAATGGCAATCCCATGACCGTGGGATGCTGCAACTGTTATAATCGTGAGCCAGTTGCCAAGCATCCAAATTGTAGTCTGCAGTGACTGCGGGGTGCCGTGATGGCCACAACTTCAAAAACCAGTCATAAGTCCTCCTTGTTCATTGCTGTCAGAACTGAACTGTCACTGAAGGAGTGGTTGTAACCTGTGAGCTACCTGTAATTGCTCCGGAAGGAGTGAGGTACAACACCTTCAGGCAGCCAATAGGTGCTGGGCTAATCCCACCCTCTAGAGGTCACCAAATAGTTTGAGAAGTCCTTCAAAATGTACTACTGGCAAAACTACCATGGCTTTGCTGCCTGTACTTGGAAAACACCGGTATAGTTAAGAATAAATTGAAGCTGCCTCAGGAATAGCCTGGGGATAAGATGAAGACAGCATGGTGTCAGAAAAAGAAATTGCTAGAGCTGTAGATAGGACAAGTGGAAAAGGATCTTGGTCAATCATTACATAAGTTACAGTGAAAAAAGTCACAATTAAGCAGGAGGCACAAAGCCAATGTTTCCTAGTTGGCAGTTCAAGAACAGGCTGAATTATTATTTTTTTCCCTTGGGAATATTTTATTGTTACAGTTCATTTTCAATGCTACCTGCGATATTTTAGTCTTGTCATATTGCTTACTTTATTCAGCTGATGATATGATCGATTTGGAATAGAATGAATCAATGAATGAATGAACGAAAGAACGAAGGAAGGAAGGAAGGAACGAACGAACGAACGAACGAATCTGGCCAATTCTGTTATGGGTTCCTGTTCTCGGGACAAGAAAAAGCAAGTGGACCAGCGGAATGAAGGAGTTTAATTTCAGCTAATCGTTTCTTGGGGCTGTGCAACTTGGAGGTTCCTGACTATGTGGTAGTGCGCCGGAAGTAACTTGCCTTGGAGTTTACCAGGAGAGCGGCGATGCTGAAAGCCAGCAGCTCTTCTAACAAATGGCTCTGGGTTTGTAAGCGGGGCAGGTGGGATCATCCGGCCGGGTGAGATAGGATGGCCGGGGAAGAAGAATTTGGCCGAGGATAGGAAGGCGTTCGGGTGCCTACCACGTTTTCGCCTGGGAAAGGTTGGGAAGCCCGCCAAGGTCTGGAGCAGCGACTGCCGCTGTGTGCGAGAATCGAAGGCGGAGGTTGCCCCGGCGGGACTCCTCCTCCGAGGGCAGGGCTGGGGGCGGGCAGCTGGAGCGAGCCCCGATCTCGCCGTCGCTTCTGCAGCGCGGGGAGACGGAGCAAAGCAGCGGCCGCCGCGGCTGGACCCCAGAGCAGCCCCGACGCGAAGCCGACGAGCCTGAAACCGGTCTCGGCGCCCGGTGGCGGCCGGAGCCAAATCGGCCGGCAGCCCCGGGAGAAGGGCGAAAGGCAGCCGCCAACCCCAGCCCGCAACTTTCTTTTCCTGCGGCTGCGAAGGAGGGAAAAGGCTCGCCGGGGCAAAGGCGAGAGCTGCGGCAGGGGTCGCTCGCCACCATGAGGCGGCTGGGTAGCGTCTGTCTCCGGTGGCCGCCGTTGTTGCTGCCGCTGCTGCTTCTGCGGTGGGAAACCCCTTTCTATGTGCGAGGTAGGCGACTCCGAGGGGACACCCCTTTCCCGCGCTCCCAACCGCGGGGGCTGCAGAGATTGGGGCGCACGTGTGTCTCGGGGGATCGGGGTGGCGTGGGGGTCGCCTGAGAGAATCTTCTCCCCTCCCCTCTCTCCTGGTGCGCGCAGGCGATGGGAGGTCCCGGGAGTTGGGTCCAGGTTCTATGTCGGACATCGTACTGTTGCGCTGCTGGGCTGGCGGAAAAGGGATGCTGGGGGGGGGGGGCACCCTCTGTTCTCGCTTCGGATCTGCCGGCCAGTTTTCGGGTGAAATCTCGGGTCTGATCAGTCGTCCGCAACACGCGGTGCCTGCCTCCCCCGGCTTGGGACGTCTGCAGCTGCCTTGATCCGAGCTCAGCTGCTCCGACTCCCGGATGAATTCCTACAAGATAGCGAAATGGTGTACCCTGTTGGCTGACTGGGTGGGCGGTTTGATAAAACCCCGACCCATAACTAAGCCAACCTCATTTTAGCTGGGCACCCAGTCTGGGCTGTAATCCTGTGCGCGTTTATGGTACCCCTTTCCACTAAGGTTTCGTTCCGTGCGATCTCGCTGAGAACTAGCCTCCCTACTTGGTATCCCCTCCCCGGTGATCGTCCGGTCGATTCCTCTAGCTTCCTCCTTTTCCCTTTCTACCCGGGTCTCGGAATCTCTACGTAAAGCCCCCGGAGGGGTGAAGTGCTCGGTTTGAGGAGAATTGCGCGCTGGCCAAAGGAGGTGAAGTTTCAGCACTTTTGCGTGTGCTCCGATCCTCATTTCTAGTTCAGCAAAGTCAGCGGCCTCGCCGATTTCAAGACTGAATTGTGTATCTCTCCCACCCGCCCCATTCCGTAAACTTTGTTCTCCTTTTGTACGAAAAGAAAAGAAAAGAAAAAGGCGCAGAGGGCAACGCTTTGATGAACTTCGATTAAAAAAAAAATTAAGCCTTCTCACGTGCGAGAGGGTGGGGCGGCGTCGGCGCTGCTAATTTGCAAGCGGTGGTTGAATGTTTCTGGCGCCAGCGCGCAGGGCATCCCGTCGCACTAAACTACCTGCTGCTGCTTTTCTTCCCTACTTGGCGTTGTCTTTGTCCCACCCGGTATAGGTACGCCTCGTTCCTGATGGGGGTGCACTACGTTGGGCTCATAAGGCAAGCATGCCGGATCTGCTCGGCCCATTGATCCACTTCCCTCTCGCAGCCTTCAAAGCTCCCTTTCTACCGCCAAGCCGGATTCCGACAAAGCCACAGCAAAGGGGGGTCTCTTTCTTCCTTCCTTCATGTGCCTTGAAACGACTTTTGCCCCCCTAAAAGGCAGCTTGATCCTTTGATGCCTTGGCACCCGCCTCCTTTGCTGCTCTAACAAAAATTAGTGCCTTCCTATCTCTCTCTTGCTTCTTTCTTTCTTTCTTCTTTCCTTCCTTTACGTCTTTCTATTCTGCTATTCTGCGGATGAGTGAGAGAGACTATTGTATTGTTGGTTTGGATGTTGGAAGGTTGTGTGTGTGCAGGTTATTTCTAGCCTCTGTTGCATGTTAGGACAGCAGCCCCTTCTCAACAGGAATGCAGCTGTTTTCTCTGCTAGATGAACTCCTTAAAGGTACAGCTCTAATTTGGCGGATTTTGGCTCCCTCTCCTTTTTTAATGATTTTGGAGCATGTGTGCTAAAGAGGATTTACTGTCGAAAATGCCTAGATATTAACTCGGCTGCGCTGATGTTTTGCAGGGCTGTATTGAACAATTACATGGGGGGGGGGGCAGAGAAATGGTAGTTTATAGATTATTACTGAACATGTTGCTTGGTGCTAAAAGAAAGGATTAATACTAGTGGGAAGCAAAATGTACTAATTAAGAATAGGCTGACAATTTTCTACAAAGGATTCTCTGAAGAATGGTACAGCAGTCTCTTCTAAGGTTTCTTTCGGCTTCTGTGTAATTTCATCCACCTGTCTTTCCAGATGCTGATTTATAGTTGCAGGAAGTTTCTGCTTTTAAAACATGGGCTCCCATCATTCTCGTGGATTGCCCTCCCCTGGGCAATCACCAGGAAAAAAAAAAAGACTTTAAACTGAACTGTTTTTTTTCTTATCAGAACCCAAGGAAGATTAATAGTTTGGAAGTATTGGTTCAAACGCCCAACTCTAACCCATGACTTTTCAAAAAAAAAAAAAATCTTCACAAGGAGTTTCGCTATTAACGAAACTGAATCTAGGTGAAAAAAATTAAAGGCCGGATCTTTCTCAAGCTAAGAGATTGGGTAGGATTTTATTTTGGCTCTCACCCCAGGTGCTTCTATTTAATGTGTCCTGGCAGTTAATGACCCATCTAGGGATGCTTGCTGTAAAAAAGCACAGGTCATTTGCCAGGCCTGCTTGTAAGTGGCAGCATGTTGATGTCTGCCAGAAGACTCTATGCCAGGGTGACTTAAGACAAGTAACCTTTGTGTCACAAGCCCTATTCTAGCATTATTTTTTTCTGAATCTCCCTCTGCTAGGAATTACTGAGATCGAGGCTTAAGTTTGGATTATATTCAGACCCCAAATACAGCCTCTCACTTCTACCCCAGAGAAGTCGCCATGCTTTGCAAGCAATTTGCTCACTTTTCCTAGCCAAGCAACTGCCAGCCACAGGATGAAGAAGATGCACCGTCTCTTAATGGTCAAATCATTGACTAAGGGACCGGAAGAATCCATGCATAAGAAAATTCAAAGGAAAAGCAAAAGTTGAATTTATATGAAGGCTGGCTCCTTGTAGTCTTAAGCAATGACCCATCATCTCAAGGAGCCTTTTCTCCTGCAGCTTTATGATCTATGGCCTAGCCTTATATCTCTTGCAAGTAGGAAGGGGGATGCCAATTGCAATGTTTATAATATGGTAGCAGGAAACAATTGCTAGAATCATATTGTTGAAAAGGGGTTTTCTAATTCCATGTCTTGCCAGGACAAGGATTTTCAGAGTATCCCACCCAGCCTATCCATCCATTGTTTGAAAATCTCCAGTAATGGAGCACCCATAATTTCAGGAGTTGGAGTGTTCTGCTGCCTTATAGCTCTCACAGTCAGGCAATTACCTCGTTTTTCAATTTCAATCTCTGCAAAGCTTCCATCTGTTGATTCCTGCCCTATTCTTTGTGACGGCACTTCGAGTATTAGAGGACCACTGTTATGTCTTCCTTTTAGCTTTCTCTTCTTGATTCTCAGTTCTTTTAACCATCCTCCATAGGATTTAGCCTCTAAGTCCCTCACCGTGGTTATTTGCATTCTTTTCATTCCACAGCATCCTTCTTGTATTTTGGCAACCAAAAACTAAATACGGCTCCAGGTGCTGTTTCATTTAACATAGTGTGGAACAAAACTACCTGTTCCCATTATCTTGACATTATACTTCTGTTGTTAATGCAGCCCAAGATTGCACTGGCTCTTTTGGCTGCTAAAGGATGGTCTGCCAGGATCCTTCACACAGGTACAATTTCTGAGTCAGGTATCACCTATCTTGTACTTTGTATTTGATTTTTTGCTACTTACATGCAGAATCCTAGTATTTTTTACTATGAAACTGCATTTTGTTGCATAGGGCCCAATGTTCAAATCTGTCAGGATCTTTTTGACTCCTGTGCCTAGAGATACTAGAAACCCCTCCCCCAACTTTGTGTTGTCTGCAATGTGCTGGGCATCTCTTCTATCCTTTCATCTAAGTGTTTATGAATATTTTGAACAAGACTGGCCTAGGACAAAACCCTGAGGTCCCCAACTGCAGAGGTCTCTGTATGTAGACACAGTTTCATTAAGGACCATCTGAAAATCCATCTAGCAGTGGTACCATATTCCTCACATTCCATTTTATCAAGAAAGAGTCTATGCCCAACTTTACTGAAGTCTAGGTACAGTATATCCACAGCATTTCTGTCTAATTAATCTAGCCATTCCATCAAAAAGAAAATCCGGCATGATCTATTGTAAATGATAGTAATTTTATTTATTTATTTGAAAATTTATATTGCCACCTATTCGCACCTCGCGACTCAAGGTGGCTTACAGGCATATAAAAACATATATATATATAAAATGAAACTAATAAAAGAAAATAATCAATAAATTAATAATATAATAGCCCACAATATAATGACCTTATTTCTTTCTAAATGCTTGCAAATATACTGCTTGATTAACTTTTCTAACATTTTCCCAAGTAGTGACTTCAAACTGATTGAGCTGTCATTGCATGGGTCCCCTTTTTAATCTTCTCCGATAGTCTGGCACTTCCTCTGTACTTCAGGAATTCTCCAAGAATCACTTGGCACCCTGGGATGTTATCCATCTGGTCTCAGAAACTTGAATTTATTCCCAGAAGCTAAGTGCTCTTTCATAGTCCCTTGTCTATTTTGACCTATATTGCTCTTCTGCCCCACCCCACCCCCCTTCTCCAGTGCACAGGTTGGACCACTTTTTCCTTTTGTGAAAAGACAGCTGCAAAATAAAAATTCAGTGGTTCAGCCTTCTCCCTGTTATCCATCACTATCTTGCCATTTTCTCCAGCCAGGAGACTGACCTCTTCCTTGATATTTCTCTTTTGTTTTGCACATATTGTACACAGACAAGCCCTTTTTTGGTTACTTTTTGCCACTCATTGTAAGCCTCAGCTCATTCTGAACTTTAGTGTTTTTTATCCCATCCTTGCAGATTTGGGCTATTTCTTGATAATCAATCTGCTTTTGTTATGTGCCCCTCTTTACATTTTTTTTTAAGATTTGTCCTTTTTTATTTCTTAGTTTATCAGAGTTCTTTTGCAAGCACAATTGCATCATCAGCTGTTTTCCAGTTTTCTTTCTGTACTCTGTTGTTTGTTTTTGGGCCTTAACTATCTCACTGTTTATAATTATGTAACTCTCCTGAACTTTTTTTTCCGCTTCAGAATTTCCATCCATGCAGTACTTCCTACTTTTTCCCTTAGCTTACGGAGGTCAGTTCTTTTGAAATTTAGAACATTAATCTGGCTATCTTCCGTTCTCTCTGTCTGCAGTATGGGGAATTCGAGGATCGCATGATTGCTCTCTCCCAAAGTTCATATTTCCCCTTTTTCGATCTGTTAATATCTCTCTTCCCCGGTAGTAAATATGAAATACCATATAACTGATCTCTGCTTCTTTTATTCATAATTTTATATTTATTTATTTGTTTGTTTATTTTGTCATGTTTATGTAGTGTATATTAGAAGTGGAGACCTTGCAGAGCTGTATGCAACAAAATTTCATTTTAATGTAAGCCTATTCGTGTACATTCAACGTGACAATAAAGTTATTCTAAGTTCTAATTCATTGTTTAGACATTGTCTTCAAGGCAGAGCAAGGACCTGTTGGATTTCCCACTTGTCATAGATTTGATTCACAGTTGATATTGGAATAGCTGAAATCTCACATGGGTGATTTCAGTGTTGTGTTTCCTCGACATTTCAGTCATCTGATTTGTGAAGATTTCGCTTGTTGGGTAACCTGCAATACGTTCACAACAACCTCTTTATTGTTTGTTTTCTCCTTGATATTCATCTAGATGCTTTTGACAGAGTTTTCATCCTTGACATCACTAATTTTAGAGACACCTCCCCTTTCTATTTGTTACACAAATACATATGTGTATGTGTGTGTGTGTGTACACACACACACACACACACACACACACACACCTTCCTGTGCTACATTGCACTCTTGAGTTCCATCTTATGTGTTTATCATGCTGGGCTCTAGTTCTTGGCTTCTTTCAATCTTAAATCCATGAGCTTCTCCTCATTCTCTGAGTATGAGTCTTCTGCGGAGACCATGATATGTAAGAATTGATGCCTCTTTGTGAACTCAACTGTGAAAGCAACTCTATATTACATTGTGATTCCACAACCATCTATTGGGGGGTGTTTGTTTTTTTTTAAATTGCCATTTTGATTTTTTTGACTGAGCCTGCCCTGTGTGATACTGAGCATGCTTGCTTGGGGCTAAGTTATACTTACTTACAAATAGAGAGCTAGACTACGATTTCAGGAACTAGGCATCTAGATAGAAGAGTTGAATTTTTAAGCATTTGCACTCTAATTTTCTGCTTTAAGCATCACACTAAGTCACATTTTGCTTAAGAGTGGTTTGTTGAAAAAGCAATGATTGGCTAGTTTCACATAACATATTCAGCCAAAATTAGACATACAAACACACATTATGGATTAACATAACATTCATTTAGGGATTTAATATGTCTACTATAGCATGCAAGAGGTTCTAGTCTCACTTGACGTTGAGCAATGTGTCTACAGAATTTTATTTCTCATAAGAATTAGCAGTTCATTTAAGGTGCAAGAAAGCAGAGAGATGATTTTGGAAATATTTGTCCAACTTGTGGCTCCTCCCAGAGGATTTAAAATCTGAAAAATGGCAAGCATAATATTGTAATCTGAGCCCTAATTCCTTTGTACAAGCATTAATATATATCACTCTCTCTCTCACACACACACACACAACACACACACAACACACACGCACACACACACAAACAGACAAGGAATAGATATTGGTGCACAATATTGCATATTGTGCATATATTCTTGCATCCATCGTTGGGTTTTAGATCTGCTTCTTTTCCTGAAACCAGGCTCCGACAATGAATAGAGAGCAATCTTCTTTATATAGCCCCAGTTTAAGTTCTATTTAATAGTTGTATGCACATATACAGGTAGTGTAGGTTTCGGTTTCACGTGGATATTTTGATTAGTTGCAGTGTTCATCAAACTGGACAACTTTTAAGATGTGTGGAATTCAATTCTTAGAATTCTGGGAGTTGAGGTCCACATATCTTAAAGTTGCTCAGTTTTAAAAACACTGTACTATTGTATAACATTCTCATTAATCTTCAATTTGGATAATGACCGCCAATAAGGTTGAGGTCAAAATGGGACCACTATAAAACAGGAGGGATGTCCATGTGTTTCCAAGTGAACTCAGATTTATTGAAATACAAAAACATAAAAGAATTAAATCTACATGGCATCCCTTTCCTAATGAATCCTAAATACATATTGAGTCCAATTAATCTACAAATTTATTCTTTTGCCACTTACCCCAGATCAAAAGAATGAATTTTCCAAGTCATATCATCTAAATTATTTTAATGACAGGCAGTGATTACGGGACCTTCCAGAGCCAATTAATATGATGTACTCAGTTAAGATGTTTTGGCTACTTACGAAAATTTATTCTGCACATGCTGGGAGGCTGTTTTCATATGCACTAGCACTAATGATGTTTCACTACTGAAGCTTAATGCAAATTACACCTTATCATGCTGTGTGAACACAGCTGTTGTATTGCCAATTGAGTAGTCTATGTAAGTTTTTTTTTTTTTAAATCTGAGTCTCAAATTTCCATTTATTTTCTTATGGGATTATTTTTACTCATGCTACTTCAGACATTGAAGCTGTTCAATAGTTTGTTGGTTTGGAGTGAATATACTGAAAATATTTAGAAACTGCACCTATTATATAAGTAATAGAAAATTTACTGTGTCTAGGAACTTTATTAGTACTGTGTAAGGGAGCAATTTGGGTAGGTAAACCCTTGAAATCTTTAAAGCACTTTTAGTCTTGGTCTACAAGGATGTCTTTAGATCAGGATGTCTTCAGTTACAGCTTTAAAAGGCAAAGCTTAGCAAATTCCAAGTAACATTTTCATATTTTTCCTGTACTGTGGATTTTAAGGGTTTAAATGTCCTGTTTTTGTGGCCAGTAAGAACCACTGACAGACAGCTGTAATACTTCCAATCAATACAACATTTATAAAAAAATCAGATGTTTCTTTGTATTGGAAGATTGTTTGATATCTGGGGAGAACCAACAAGAGAGTTAGCAAATACAGTGTCAAAAGTAACGTGCCATTAAGTAGTAGATTTAATTAGCTTCAACACATTAAAACTACAGGTTGATTATATATGTTTTCTTTCTTCAATAAGTTGCATACGTCCATAATAGTGCCGTTTAACCTCTCAGGAACTTTGTTAGTTTGTGCTACCTTGTTTTGCAGATGTAAAAAAGGGGCAGAAATGATACAGAACCCCAAATTTTGTAATTTGGAACATGCTAAGTTACTAAACTCCCAGGATCATCAGCCTATTCAGCTAAACGCCTTGGGGGCAGCAGATTGATTAAAGCAGCAGTGTAATGCATGCTCTGCTGTTTTTCTTACAAGCACTGCATGTACACCCAAAGGGGAAGAACTTGCAATTTTCTGCTGGTGTCACTCTGTCCCAACGTGCACGATCCTGTGGTTGCTACTGTGCTAGGAATAGTGGGATTAAAATTCTAAATTACGCAGATTGTTTGAAAATATATATTTTTTTAAAAAAGAGAGCCAATTTGTTCTAGTGGTTAAGGCACCACCAGGCTGTGAGTTCTTCTCCCACCTGAGTCATGAAAGCCAGCTGGGTGATTTGGCCAGTCACTCTCAGCCCACAATGGCAAGCTGGTCAGTCAACTCCTGTCAATAACTAATAGATCAACACCTGGTGGATTCCCCCCACCCCGCCGCCAAAAAAAGAGCAGATTGTGCACTTTTGGGAAAATAGCAGGAAGAAAATAAATAAATAAATAAATAAATAATGAAGGGTTATTTTGAATGTACCGCTAGCGATAGATATGGAAAAGATGATACAGTAATACAGATAGTCTTTGACTTGTAACAGTTCGTTTAGTGATCGTTCAAATATACAACAGCCCTGACAAATGTGACTTATGAATGTTTTTCATAGTTACAACCTTTGCAGCATCCCCATGATCATGTGATCAGAATTCAGACGCTTAGAAAGCGACTCATATTTATGATGGTTGCAGTGTTCTGGGGTCATGTGATTGTATTTTGCGAGCTTCTGACAAGCAAAGTCAATGGATAAAGCACATTCACTTAACAACCGGGCTACTATCTTAACAACTTCAGCGATTCACTTAACAACTGGGCAAGAAAAGTCATAAACTGGGACAAAACTCACTTAACGAATGTCTCACTTAACAGCAGAAATTTTGGTTTCCATTGTGGTTCTAAGTTGTGGACTACCTGTAGTTTACAAACTTTGAACTTCTACATATATACACTGAAAGGCTTACCAGTGTCTTAGTCACACAGTGCAATTAATTTGGGATGTTTTGTTTATGGGAAAATAAAATCCCATCTGGAACTGGTTAAGGCAACCTTGCTCAATTTGTTCTCCAGGTGTGGCAGAGTTCTATCATCCTCGTACCACTATCTGTTTTCTTTATTCTTGATGTGCATTACATATTAAGAGAAGCAGGTTGGGAAAACTATGCTACACAGAGGCAATGAACATTTGAGCAGATAAGTACATTTGTTTTAATACTTTATGGGTACTGAACTGTGAAAGATAGTCCTTAATTGACACAAGACTGTGATATAATCCGCTTAGTCCTTTTCTCTTTTTCTGAAATATAAACTTTAGGAAAATGAGCTTAATAGAAATTATATAGCAGAGCTAAAATTGTGGTATTGTAATCTGACACATTGCTACGTTTTCAAAGTAATTTATAGTAGATTTTACTAATATATACTTCTCTGTGTCATTGTGTTATATTCATTATCATGGCAGTTTTTAAATTCTTTTTTTGTGCTGCTGTGTAAATGTTTTATACAGACAAGCTTGACTGGTTGATGCCTTTTTTGAGGTTTGGAAGTGATATTTTCGGTTGACTGCCCGGTCATTTATAAAGTATAATTTTCACATTGCTTCAAGTCCAAACAAGCACTAGAAGTTTGAGAAGCAGATGTGCAAAATGTATGTTTAATTGGGATTGTCAAAGCATCCAACATATAGTTAGTGTTCATAATAAACAGCATTTCCAACATTGTGGGCTCAGACATGGTGGAGCTGTTTTAAAAAGCTGCTTAATATTTTGTTTTGATTTAGTGAAGAAAAGGTAGAGGTAAATCCATCCTTATGTTTCTCAAGCATTTAGGAATTTCTTCTAGGGTTAAATAGAATTGCATTGGCTACCAGAAACTCTAATTAAGAAATCCTTCTGTCTTTTTTACTGTTGTATTGGTCTTGTATTATAGCTACACAGATAGTTGACAGTGGTAAGACAGGTAATTACAATGCTCCAGGTGAGAAAGAAGCTTCTGTAACTCCAAAGAAATATTATCCAAACAGAGCTTGATTTTTTTTTTTTGAAGAAAAATATGCATTTCTGGAATATGATTCTTTTTTAAAAAGAAGATACTCACCTTTAAGGTCTCTTTTGACTGGTAATCTTTCGTCTTGAGTATGCTCACATTGCATTAGTTGGTATACTGTATTTAATAACCATCAGCCGGTTTGGACCGGTTCTAGCGTTCCGGTGGGCAGTTGGCCCTGCCCACCTGCCCCGCCCTTTCCTGTCCTATATTTCCCTGTCTTTTAGCTCAGCTGATTCGTGCGGCACAGCAGATTGCTGCCCCTCAGCTGTTTTTACTCACCAGCGCTGACATAGAAGGTAAGTTTTGAAGCTTAAAATGGGTGGTTTTGTAATGCTGCGCATGCTCACCAAACCGGTTGTTAAACTGGTTGCAACCCACCACTGTCCATCTGTCTGCATTTTACATATATCTTGACAGAGAACACTAATAGTAGCTGTTGCCCATGAAGTTAACATGACTGAAAAGATTCAGTTTTTAGCACTGGGTTTGTGGTAACTTTGACTCATTGACACAGTTGTTATATTGGGTTTTGACCTTCAAAGGGTTTTCATTCACTATATTTCCCAAAGACCAAATAGGTAGCAATCATCGCCACATCTTCCTTTAGACCAACATTTAGTAATATAAAAAGCAATGTGGTATTTTCTGTTTGCCTGTTTGTTTGAATGTAAGTTTCGTATTTTTTCCAGTGCATTTGCACAGCATTTGCCGTATTATGGTAACAGTCTGTTTTGTAATTGCAGCTTCGGAATGTGGTGGATTGTGTATCATTCTTTGATGATTGAATTGCATGTGACAAATGCAGCAATTCTAGTTCCAGCAAATTGTTTTGAAATGAATGACTTTTGTTCTGTTGGACTGTAATATTTGTGAATTCAGCAAATACAAAAAGGGTATGTGTTTTAGTTTTCTAGTTTGTGACGGACTTGATTCAATTCACCTCCAATCTTTCATTTGGAAGTAGACTTTGCAAAAGGCAACGAGTCTCCAGGTTCAGAGAATCCTATTAGAACAGGGTTGTCAAATTCAAGGCCCGGGGCCTGGATCTGGCCCGCAGGCCTGCCCTGGAAACAGTGAAGGACCAGCCTGTGGTGCCTCTACCAGCAAAAAGGGAGCTTGGGGAGGCTGCACGCAGCCCTCCCGAGCTCCCTTTTTGCTGGCAGAGGGCTGCAGGAGGCCGTCATGGCCAAAAACAGAGCCTCAAGTGACATCGAGCTGGCCCTGCCCATGCTGGCCATGCCCCCCTGGGCCCCCAAGGTCAAACACAACCCTGATGCGGCCCTCAATGAAACTGAGTTTGACACCCCTGTATTAGAATGTACTGTATTTGGTGTTGTTGAACCTTTCAGAAGCATTTGATATTATCAAACATGGTATCCTGATGAATTGATTGTGGGGGTTGAGAGTAAGAGGCACGTTCTGCAATATTAGTCAGAAGGTGGAGGGAAGAGCAGTTGGCTTGGCTCCATCAATGTGGGATACCTCAGGGCTCAGTTCTCTCCCACATTCTCTTTATATCTCCATGAAACTGCTGGAAGAGATTATTTGTTGGTTTTGGAATTAGGTATTGTCAGGAGACTGAGGACACGTAACTATATATCACCACTGCAGGAAGGGCTAGGAATTCTCCAGTGTCCTAACTCCTGACTGCAAGTAGCTGGTTGGGTCAAACAAACAAACTCAGATAAAATCCTTAAAGATGGAGCTGCTGTGTGTAGGCAAACAATATCATTTGATCTTGATCCCTAAGCTGACTCTGGGTAGACTTGCACTTCCTTAATGAGTATATCAGTGACCTGAGAGTCCTTCTGGACTTGCAACTACTGTTCAAGCATCAGACAGAAACTGAAGGCCCCTGAGGGCCTTCGCCCAACTTTGGCTGGTGTGCCAGTTGTGGGCATTTTGAATTAGAATGTCCTTATAATAGTGACTCACACCTTCATCACCTTGAATAAGATTCTGTAGTACAATTTACATGGGCTGGCCCCTGAAGCCAGCTCATAATCTTCAGCGAGTCTAAAATACAATGACTCAACTGCTGACTAAAAGAGTAGTTTGGCATTTTGCAAAGCTATGGAAACCATTCTATTTTGACTACCTTTGAGTACACCAAGTTGCTTGCATAGGGTTTATGTTTTTTTGTGGTTTATTTTCTTTGTAAACCATCCTGAGTCATCAGCAGTTCGGGACTATAGGAATGTTGTCATTAAGTAAATACATAAAACCCATTGTTCTGTGAACGATGTTATGGCAGCAAAGTTTTGTTACCTGACTTGAAATTGAGTGCCCCATTGCAAAATAATTTACCTAGATAGCCATTGCTTTAAAGATGTAATGAATAATGCCAGATATCAGTATTTTTTTTTTAAAAAGATTGGCAATTCTTTTGCAGCTTCATTTCAGCCTAGTGAATCAAAATTATAGCAGGCTTAATGATCTTTCATGCATATTTGTTTTTGCATTCAGAAGTTATGGTTTTCCTGTTTATGTGTCTAGCTAGGTTCTTTCTTAGCTTGCTGATCCTGGATGCTAATTCATACTGTGCTAATAGCCCAACTTCTCTATGATGCCATCCCAATGCAGTTGGCAGTGATCTGTTCTTCCATTCACGCATCTCTTTTTGGCATGTGCAGCTGAAACTCATGTGGCCAAGCTAAAGCCTTAGGTTTCTTTGAAAATTAATATTTTAATTTTAAAGCATAAGACGTATATTATTTGGAAAAAAAAGGTGCATCTTTCCAGAAACAGCCATTAACACTTGAAATCGAAAGGTATTGTGAAGTTACTCTGTCTTTTCTTCCATATATATTTTTCCTGGCATAAAAAAAGTTACAAAAAGTAGCAAGGAAACCTGGGGTTTTATAAAAGGACAATGTTATCAGAACCCAAATAATAATTACAATAAGGCAAGATGATTGAAAAACCTTACCTAGAAGCACTTATTGGAAAGGCAAAAGGTAATGAAATTGGCAAAGATGATCAGCCCTGTTGGTTTTGCGTGACATTGGATGAAACTGTGGTTAACAACATTGACCAAAGAAGCACTTCCACGCATAGAGCACAGTTGAATACGTAGAACAATCATATCCAAATGTGTACAGCTCTGTGAGAAAAAAAATAGTGGGATGATGGAGATTACACAGGTAGACCTTGATTTAGAATCACAATTGGGACCAGAACTTGCATTGCTAAACCAAGCTCATCTGATTTTACAACCTATGTTGAAGTGGTTGTTAAGTGAATCATGCAATCATTAAGCAATCCCAGCTTTCCCCATTGACTTTCTTTATCAGAGCTTTGCTGGGAAAGTCACAAATGGCAATCATGCAACTCCAGGACACTGCAACTGTCGTAAATTCATGCTGGTTTCCAAACACCTGAATTTTGATCAAGTGACACCAGGGCAACACTGCAAAAGTCGTAAGTGCAAGGACTTGTTGTAAATCACTTTTTTTCCAGCATTGTCGTAACTTTCAACAGTCACTAAACAAATGGTCATAAATTGAGGACTACTTGTAAGATGGCTTCAGCAGAGTTTAGTTCTCTCCTAGCATGGGAAATATGAACTGTAATTGGAAATTGGATCAGGAATGAGGCTGCAATCAAAATTCTTCTACTGTACTAATTATTAACACATTAATATTTGAGGCATCAGTGAAGCAGGGATTTGCAGCCAATCTTTTTCTTCCTTTTTTTTTTATTGCCACTCCTTAATGACTTTGTTACCTCTGTTTCACCCTGTTAAATTTGTGCTGTTAACCATTAGAACAAACTCTATTGTTTTCTCCTGTTTAAAGAGAACTCTCTAAATTCTCCAAGTAGCCATCAAAATACACATGTCAAAATACTGCATGCAACCCATTCCAGTGAAATGTTTGATAGGACCTTTTCAGACTCCTGGACACTTGTGAGTTGGAAGAGAGGTTAGTGCAGAAAGACTATAGGTTGGGCTCGTAAATGTTCTGATTCTGCCTTGAAGGAAGCACCACTTTGAACCCTTTATCTTTATTCTCTGGGATAGGTGTGAATTAAGCAGATCCAAAGCTGACTGCAGAAAAACAATGGGAGAAACATTTCCTCTTTTCCAGGAGCACCGAAATAATATCTTCTTCAACTTTTTGCTCTTTTCATGCGATCAACCAGATAGGGAGTAAAAGTGTGTGTGTGTGTGTGTGTGTGTGTGTGTGTGTTGGGGGAGGGGATTTAGGGTTGGGGAGAGAATAAACCCTTCATTGATGAAAGACCCATCTATCTTCCACACTTCTTCTTATGCCTGTGCTCTCCTCCACTCCACTTGAAAGGGCAAAATGCCTTTGGCAGGAAACCTACTTTTGCCCATTGGTCTGCCAAATTGTTCCGTTTCTTTTAAATCTCTTTCTGAGCTCTCCTCTTCAAAGGTAAATTGGTCTTGGCCAGTTCCTGTCTAAGTAGTGTGTGTTTGAGGTCATGGGAACTTTGTTCTTGTTGGTGTAGATAAATCTGCATAGGGGGATATTTTTTATGGGTGATGTGCATAAAACGCTTAAAAATGACTTGGAGGCAGCAATATTTCTACAAGTTCATCTTGATGTCTAGCACAGGGCAGGCAATCTATCAGTTTGCAAGTCTTACATATTCAACTGCTTCTGTTTTTCTGTCTTGGCATAGAAGTGGCATATTTGAGAATTCCTGTAGGAGAAAAGTTAAAAGACAAACAGAAGGTGTGTTTGTATGAATGGGAGGAGGAGGAGGAGGAAGAAGAGGACACCACCAAAAACCAGGGTAGGAAGTATGGTAGTGCAAAGCCTCAAGAAGAAGATGAAAATATTGGGTTTGAATGACATATGCAAGATAGGCATACTGAAGTGTTGATATGGGACATAAAGCAGACTTTGGGGAGAAAGATGGAGATATTTTAGTTCTTGTAATGGAATTTTAATGGGGGGGAATGAAATCTGGAAACATTGTGTCAACAGATAAATTGTATATACAGAATTATTTGTATATTAATATTAATACTAGTATGTTAATGATAATACGATATATATTATTATATTATCAAGCAAGGATTCCTGCTTGAACAGGGGGTCGGAGTAGATAGAAGATCTCCAAGGTCCTTTCCAACTATGCTGTTCTGTTACTCTGTTATTTGCATGGTAACTGGGTAACAGAACATCCTGAATAAGGATTTCTTAATACTGACAGTAACAGGTTGTTCTATAGAAAGCTGAGGAAATAGGAAAGAAGAGAAATTACAATGGGTTGCAGGGTACCTGAAGAGAGAACGGAATTGGTATATTCAGTGTGCAAGAAAAGAATTGCTGCACTAGCTGGGTTGAACCTCCCTATATTACAGTAATTTTGCATTATGTTTTTCAGGTATTTAAAGTTGTTAGTAACATAAAATATCACACCTGCCTATTTTAATTAATGAGGCAGGGCAGGAAAATTAGTGTTTCAAATAGGCTATGTATTTAATTTTGGATACATGCTTACCTACATTTTCCATTTGTTTGCAAAAATATAAAACCACATTTAAGTGTTCTTTTTTCCCCCACCAGTTTTCTACCTGTAGGTAATTGTAATTAGCCTCAGAGAAAAATACATATGGAGAGGGAGAAAAACACCATTGCTCAAAGTGGAGTAAAATAAACCCACAGCAAAAAATTACAAAGCAAAACATAAAGGATTGGAGCAGTTACTGTGTTGTCAGATATGAAAAAATATACATTGTGCATGAATTCATTTTTGTCCCTACTGTATATCTAAATTATTTCCTACATAATATGAGATTGTATGCATTGAGGATATATATGCTTTGAAAATGATCTGTAAACATGCTTGCAGTACTCTTTTTATTTTTCTGGTTTTCAGCTGAGCCTGAAGAAAGACATAGCTGATTTAATGAGTGGACTAATTAAAGGAGTTCATTAAAGAAGTCATGTCTTTTCAGACTCCGCCATTAGCCTCATAAGTGACATGACTATTTCAAAAAGAGACTGAATTCATGCTTTCTCCTGAAGTAAAGCCCCCCTTTCAATAATTTCCAAAGAATGCACAGCTCATATATATGAATTTGGGAACAATATGTCACACACCATATATTTGAATTAACTTTGAGCTTTGTGCTGGAATGGTATTTTTGTGAGTTTTCTACTAAGGAATAAAGAAAAGCCAGTTCAGTGAAAGGATAATGATCACATGTGAATATATAATATTTTCACACTCATAAGAATAGAATAACAAGTATCTTGATCCATGTCTCATTATACTGAGGTGTCTAGTCATGGAGCTGGATATAAAATGTGTGCAATCTAATGGAAACTGCCACACCAGAATTTCTCATCGTCCTTTACTACTAGACAAAACTATTACATGCTTCATTATCTTCAGATGGTTCAGTTTTGGTTAAACCATTTGATCATGTAAACAGATTACAGTGAGTTAGAGCAACTGGGCTTGTTACATTACAGCAATTAATCATGTAATCAAGCTCCTTAAATAGATGGAAAGTCTGACAAATAGGACTAACTAAGCAGTTAATGGGGATGTTTATTTCAAGCCAACTCCTGAATGTCTAGAACTCTTAAATACTGTTTAGAAGCATTCACTGTGTAGATTATTCAAAAGTTGAAGTAGATTTCACTGACCACTGGCTGACACTCAGTCCGTTGATCTGCCTGACTGAACGGACAAAAGCACTCTGGGAAGCACCCTTTCTCTATCCCCTAATTCTTACCCTCTTTGAGATTGATGCCCTCTCTTTCTGCCTTGATTGTGTGTTTGCTGGTGATGGGCAATAGCTGTGAGGTAGTTTCTAGATAAGGAAGGAAACTCTCAAAGGAAGACTTCTCAGGGAACTAGTGGATACTTTTTTGTGGGAAGGGGAGGTGGGATTGTATTTGATAGAGAATTTTCCCTGGGCTAGAAAGACAGAGTATGAACTCAATGAATGAATAAATGAATAAATGATCTGATTAAGACCAGTCAACAGGTTCTCAAATTCAAGAAAGCTCTTCCTCTTAGACCTCTTTAAGTGGGAAAAACGGCAGCAATCTTATTAGAAAGATTGAAAGAGGAAAAAAATGAAAATTGAACTGAAACAAATTCTACTGAAAGAATTTATGATTACAAACCTGCTAAAACAAAGTACAGTAAAACAGTACCTAGAGCCAACCAGAAAGATGGGAAATCCTCATAAGACCAAGTTTCATATCCTGAGAAATAGAACCAGGTCTTCAGGACCATTGAACATAAAAGAAAGCTGTGCAAAAAGGAACTGTGAAGGAATGCATTGCTGATTCCATGCCTTCTCCCTGCAAAAAGTTTACATTCTGTCTTTTAGACCATTTGTTCTTCTGAACTAGATCCTCATCTTTCCTTGTGGGTTTATGAAGATAAACTAGTGTTAGCTTTAATTATCGAAGTCATATAAATCAGGAAAAGAATGAGAAGAATTATAATTTTTGTTTGTACACTCGTTCCCCTAATATATATTTTTTTAATATTTCAATTACCTTTCTCCCATCCTTGCTATCTTCATAACATATATATTACAGCAGAGCAGACATTTATACTAATGTGCCTGCAGATTGGCAACTTACTACATTGAGGTAGGGGAATGGGGGTAGGGCTAGACAGAAGCTTTTTTTTCTTTTAATTCCTATCCATTATTCTTCACTAATGTCACATCACATATTTAGGGTATAGTTATCACTGGTTTTATCTCTAGTAATGAGTAGTTTTAATCAAATATTTTGCAAAGAGCACGATGGTTTTCTAGAAAGGAGAGTTTTTCCTTCATAAAATACATTATACACACAATTGGGGGTAGTGGAAGCAGGCTTCCTTAACATAATTTTGACTGGTGATTTGTCATGTGGGCAATTCAATTTAAAGTGAGTCAAGCCACGCCTGTTAAGATTTACTCTATTGAACACTTTTGGGGAAAAATATTCATAGATTATTAATGAAGAATCTAAGTTAAGATCATTCAGGAAGTTTATCAAAATACTGTAAATGATGGATTAAATGTGGCTATAATTTTGCTGTTCCAATTTTAGGATAGTTTGCCTTTTGTTAATTATCCACATTTTAGATTATTTAGATTAAAAGTGTTCCACTTTTTTAAAAAAAATATTTATTTCTGATTGTAATTAAATTGTGATCTGATATTTTGTGAGGTTATCCCCAACAGGACTGTGAGATCAAGGCTAATGTCTCTGGTGTGCTTTGATCAGTTACATCTATGGTGCTTCTGGAAAACCTATCTTCGTTCAAGAATTTTTATGTCACTTGTGATCTGCAGAGGACTTTCCTTTGAATTCCACTGTCTGTTTTCACAGTGGCCAACTAACTGTCGAAGGAAGCCCATTAGTCGCCTTCCAGGCTAATAGCTATTGATATAACTTCTATGTTAGGATATCATAACAGTTATAGAGTATTCTGTGTCTCTTTCATCACTCCCTGCTTGTTGATCAAATTGAAAAGATATGGGTGGTTCCTACACACTGTGAATTTAAAAGAAAGAATCCTGAGATAACTGTAGTAGATGAAGCTATCCAAAACATCTGGTTCAGTATCCTTCCCTTCTAGTCTTGGTTGGGCTGCTTGCAGTTCTTGGTTTTTTGGCTTAATTTCATGCAGCCATCAGTTTAATTTCAAAATACTTGCAAGCTTTTCGTCTTTTGGCAAGATTAAGTTGTCCTTTCCTAGACAAAAAAGAGGAAGGAAGGAAGGAAGGA
>JANHFL010001216.1:439822-463004 GCA_032468155.1 Oxyrhabdium leporinum | reverse complement strand
GGTTTTGGGGGGGGGAGGAAGAAGGCACTAAAGAGGGAGAATGGGAATTGTGTGTGCAGGGGGGACTAGGTTGGTAATGGTTTTTCTGTTTCCTTTTCACAATGGTCTGGCCAATGCATGCAGAGCTTGGTTCACAAAGCTTTCCTGAAGGAGCTGGAATCCCGCAGGGTTCCTCACAGAGCATGTTTGCTGTGTATATTCCCATCTACAATGCACTGAGACATAGCAACAATCTCTGCTTTGGGCAAATATTTCTACAGCTTTTCTCTAATAGCTCTTTGTGGGGAGCAGGATAGTGATGGTAATTGGAAAAGAAGTGTGTGTGTGTGTGTGTGTGTGTGTAAAGAAGGCAGTGCACATGAGTTGAAAAAAGAAGCCTGTCACTTCCCTTGCTACTTAATTTGGGTTTGGACGCTGTTTCATCTCTGCCGTGCTTTAACTCTATGTGGAAAGAAGTCAAGGTAGAAACTTTATCCCTAATTTCAGAATTTATGACTTAATAGATCCAGAAGGAAGAGAAAAGAGATTTCATGCAAGCCTAGAGGGATGCTTCCTTAGCACGCTTAATGGCTTCCTGAACTACATAGTATCTGTGCAGGTGTCCCTGGATGCAAAAGGCTGACACCACAGTGGAAGCGGGGACTCAAGTCTTCATTTATTTAGCCAAGTACAAAATGAGATAAAGAATGGCCCTCTCCATGGACCATTGAACTGAATCATCTAGAAGAGAGTTAATCCTTCGCATAAACTCCAAAAACCCAGCTGCTTGACTTGCTCAATTAAACCTGGAATGGATAGCTTTAGCCCCACACATCATGTTAATTACCTGTGTATCATGCAAGCTGCTTAACCATTTACTGGTGGGGACGGGGTTAACTGTTCTTTCCAGCCCTGGTGATCAAATTGAGTTGAAGTCTCTCTGCTGCCATTTTAGTATGGCCACATTAAGGTATAAAAAGAGAGACTGGGGCTACGAGAAAAAATACCTTCTCACTCTGTTCAAGGTGGTACTTGATTATGCCACCATGAATATTTTTTTTCCCCCACCGAAGGGAAAGGGGATGAAAAATGTGACTTTTGACTGTTTTTTGGCTCTTACGACCATTGCAACATCCCTATGGTCATGTGATCAAGATTCAGATGCTTGGCAGCTGTCTCATATTTATGAGGGTTGCAGTGTCCTGGGGTCATGTGATTACCTTTTGTGATCTTATGACAAGCAAAGTCAATGGGGAAGCTAGATTCACCTAACAACCATGTTACTAAATTAACAATTGCAGTGTTTCATTTAACAACTGTGGCAAGAAAGGTCATAAAATGGGGCAAAATTCACTTACCGTCTCACTTAGCATTAGACATTTTGGGCTCAATTGTGGTCCTAAGTCGAGGACTACCTGTAATTTACTGGAGCTGAGAACTGGGCCAAAGTGAGTTGATCCAACGTTCTACTTAGAATAAACTTTTTGGTATTAATTGGACATAGTTAATTATGTCTATTGATATTCATCGAAGGAGAACTAATTTTGAATCTGCCTTGGTAATATTTCATTACAATTTTTCTCCAGGAGCTCAAAGCGCTATGTGAAGTTTTCCACTCCATGTCATTTTGATAGTTATTTTTAAAACTGGATTAGAGGAGACAGATGGAAGCTTGTTCAAAGTCACCTGGCAATTTTAATAGCTGATGTGATGGGGCAGTTCCAAGCCTTTCTGTCTGTTCAAAACCAGTCTAAGTCATAACGATATTAAGTGGGTTTGGGTCAGTCACTCTCTCTCAGTCCACCCTACCAGACGTGAATATTGTGAGGATAAAACTGAGAGGTTCTGTAACCTACCTTTTGGTACTGAGGAAAGGCAGGATAGAAACCTATTGTATAAATATAAATATCACCATGTGTTTTGGACCATGGTCTTCTTTTGACTGTACTTCCGTCCTGTTCTTTGGGATTGACTACTGTTGCAGCTATTTAAACCCTGAACAGAACTTCCATCCGCTCGGTGATGTTAGTGGTGGTCGTACTTCTGATCTTGGTTTAATAGATTATTTTCTTTCAGTCTGACTGTCCTCTGACAAGTGTTTTGTAATGGTCAGAAGGAAGAGAAAGAGAAGGAAGAGCTGCAGCCACGGAAAACAATCAGATAAAAGAAATTTAAATCCAAACAGAAATGTAATTTGAGAAAACATTTCAGACTTGACCCTTCCTAATTCTCTTGAAGATAAAGTTGGCGGCAGAAGTACATTCAGATTGCAAGATTGTGTTGCAAGATTCTGTTGCTGTAGCCTTATGATAAAAGTAGCATTGGACCTAGTCTGGTCTGCCTCAAAGGTCAACACGTTTCTTCAAAAATATGTGTGTTTACGCACGTGGACACACAGGCTTTTTGGTCTTGGATCTTTCAGGTTCAGGAAAAAAAGCAGAGGCTTGAATTCAATCCACCAACTATAGGTTTTGCACTGCAGTAATTAACATAGGGCCTGCATGCATTTCTTTCTTTATTAGAGTCCTTTATAGTCTGTATTGTGAGAAGCAAGGGCAGTAAAGGAACCATAATGAGTTTGACCAAGTCTGCTTTGTGGTAAAAATCATGATAAAAATGCTTTCAGCAGCTCCACTGTGTCAGACTCATGCTGTCTTTGGAGCTTTTAAAGCTTTGTTTGCTAGATCCTAATCTTAAGAAGAAAGAACAAGGTCTTACATTGACTTACTTTTAATGTATCATTGCATTAAATTTGTGAACATGCACTTCAGTTTCAAGCTCCATCACTGGAGGCGTTTAAGAAGAGAAGGGACAGCCACTTGCCAGGAATGGTACAGGGGCTCTTGCTCAAGCAGGGGGGTTGGACTAGAAGACCTTCCAACTCTGTTATTCAGTTCTGTTCTGTACTTTGCAAAACCAAAATCTCCATCAAGAAATTTGAACAGAAAATGTAATTTGCTCTTTTTTGCCCCTTCAGTAGCATTAAGGCAGTGGATTCCCTAACACATTGTCTAAAAGGGATGATAGAATGAATGAGAGCAAGTGAACTGAAACTCTTTCTAGTCATGGTTGAGATGCTGACCATGAATGTGAGAAGAGATCGCTCATCCTCTTTGCAATTAGGATTTGGTTACCGGGCTACACATTGGGAGCATTGTCAAATATTATATATCAGGTTACCTTAGAAAAATATTTAAAAACTGCATCCAGTCCAAAACATATCCAGAACCCTCTATAACCCTGCCTATGAATAATTATTTTATTTGCTGCTAAATTGATCCCACGCTTTACATGCTTTTGTATTGTCTTATATGTTCCCTTTCATCTCTTAAGAAAGGTAATAGGATTGAAGGAGTCCCAAGTTTTTCTTAGATGCATTTACCCAGCCCTTAATATTCCCTCTGAAGAAATATTTGTATAATGAAATAATCCCTGGGTTTTAAAAAAGTGAAAGAATCTTTCCAATTTCAAAAGACCTTTAATGGTTTTCTGTAACATCTTTGGCTGTTTCTTTTCCACCTGTTATCTATTTGTGATTAAATTAACCATAATTAACATTATCAGAGTGAACCCGCATAAGCCTTTGGGATTCATGTCCTTGGTGAAAAAGCTTGGATCTGAAGCTTATGTCAGAACTTTAAGCCAATCGTATATTATCTTGCATCATAGTGACAAATCATGGTTCTTTTAAAATGAAAATTAAAAGAACATTTTTGATATCCTTGTGGCCACATTGCAGGAAGAGAGGATTCACGAGTCTCAGAGTGACTGTTTTGCTAGCAGTAAGATTCTTAGAGGAGGAATGCAGAGAATGTGAACATACAATTAACAATCTGAAGGAGAATGAGTGAAGAAAGGCTAAAATATCCTTACACAAAGGGGGGAACAGAAATCTGGGCAAAGAAACTGAAACAGGAGGTTGGGTACAATTTCTGTACCATCTCAGAGGTTGTGAACTGGATATAATGGCTTCCAATTCTGAGTTACAATAAAAAATTACTATTAATTCCTGATCACCTTAGGGGAATCTATCACATTTTCATTCCTGTAATAGTAAATTAGCATGATTAACAGTTATGTCTGAACAAAGTTTAAGAGTATAAACTTTACCTATACCTTCTGCTTTTTAAAGTAGCATTTCTTTTCTACTGAGAATTTGCAAAAAAAAAAAAAAAAGGACTTCCTGGTTTTGCAGCCTCCTGTTCTTGTGCTGTCTGAGCCATATGATCAATAGTTTGAAGAAAATAAGGTATTGGTGACAAGTATATACATCGGCCATGCCATCACTCTTCCTGTTTTTCCATTTCTGTCGCTCTTTGATATTCCTCAATGTATTAGTTATCGTGAGAAATGCATGCAATGGAAAAGACTAGCCCATATGTAATGAGAGTTAATAGTGATTTTGTTACTATTAACCATAACTGACTGTATATATATTTAATATTATGGAGGTCCACAATGCTAAAAGCTAGAGACTAGCCCAAATTTGATTTTCAGAACTTCCATTTAAAGCATTAGGAATGCTTTAAATGATTCAGAAATTCTCTGCCTGGAGGTCTGGAAAATTGTTGACAGCCAAAATAGATCCAAGGTAAGGAACTCAAACACTGGCCTACAACTTCTGTCATTCTTGACTATTTGCCATGCTGACCGGGGATGATGGAAATTGGAGTTCATAGGCAAACATAGCCACTAAGAATTGTATTATTGAAGTGGCACAGAACCATTTGTAATCAATCAATCAATCAATATAGAACTGCAGAAGTACTTGAAAATCGTAGATAGTACAGAAGGTTACTGCCAATTGATTAACAAGCACTTGCTTCTTTGAAATATATTACATCAATTTTAAAACAATCATATTGGTTTGAAGTTATGGTGGTTGAAAAAAACCAGCTTTCTAATCAGTGCTCACTTTTGTAGCCTTGCAACATTCGGGAGCTATGTGATTGTTTTCAATTCAATTGTATAGAATGTGAAGGATGTGTGTTTGTGTTTTATTTTTATAGTCATAATGTACACTGAAGATGGCATTTAATTTTGTTGTGCGAGATGCAATGACAATAAAGTAAACTAAACTAAAACTGTTCTACAGTGAAATCAAAGGGTACAACTGTAAGCATTGTAAGCAGTCAAACAGTAGTGAATGGAGCACAGTTAGACATATATATTCCTTTGCTTCCCTACTTAAAAAGGAAATACATATTGCTTTCTTGGCAACAGCATAAAAGTGATTGCCATTGTCTTCTTCTGGGGTGCTACTTTGGCTTACCAGACTAGCATTCATCCTCCAAATGCTAACAAAATCCAGCTAAGTTTGGCTAGATGCTGACATCTTCAGAGTGAAAAACCATTACATTTGTACAAATTCACATGTAGTATTCACATTCTAGAAAGCGGTACTCCACTCTTCATCTCTTTCTTGAGATAGCTAGCACAGTTCCACAACGGGTAAGTCCATGCATCGTGCTGAACTGTAAGGTGATGTTGGTGTTGTTTTTGGTTCAGTAGAATGTATGGAACAGCTATCGTGGTTTACAGCCTAATAGGAATCCAACCCATGGGGATTTAGTCAGTAAACCATAGTTAAACCAAAAGTGATTTGGCATGATCTGTCAATTCAGCCAATGCTGTGCCAACCTAAAAGGTTTGTTTTTATTACTAATATTCGTCCTTGGAGTTAAATTGGCTTTGTTAGGGGAAAGAATAGAAAGGGGTGACTAGAAAAGCCTAAGAAGGGAGATAGTTTTTGATCTGGAAAATGTCAGTGTCCCTGAGCTGGGAAAATCCAGTTCCGGCTAAAGAGATGATCTGCCCTGTAACAACATCTGATGCCTCTCATTCTTATGGCTATTTGCAGAGAGTCAAGTTTGAATGTTTTTCTTCTGCGGGTCCTGTTGGAATGCCCCTCCTGTTTAGTTTTGTGTTGTAGCAACTGCCTTTTTATTTGAGCCACTCGGTAGGGGTAGAGTGCCATTGAACTGTGGATGGCATGGTCCTTATGTCCTGCTTCCCTCTCAATGATCTAAAATGAATGAGGAGAGGATGAAAGGCCACTTGCTTGCACGCAAAAGAAGCAGGAGCTAGTCCCCATGTTGATTTCCACCAGGAAACTGCCTCTTAGTAATTATAGCCCCCCACTTCCTGAAGAAGAAAAGAGTTTTGTTCTCCCATGACCCTCATTCTCCTGCAAAATCTGCACTCCCTTGAAGAGACAGACCAGTGGTGGAATGGGACAGGTCAACTGGGGCCTGAGAACTGTAGCAAGGTTCTGTCTTCTGTGTGCCGTGCGGTGCTCATCTCCTAATCTTGCCTCCCTGCTAATAATAATAAAAACAAACGATAACACACTTTCCTTAAAAATATGTACTTCTTGTATTGCAGCCAAACAGTTGGGCTCCTAAAGCCCCTCCCTGTAAGGTGAAAGGGGACCAGAAATAACAAAACAGCTTGGCAACAGAAGGAGATGAATGACACTGGCAGAGACAATTGTTCACTTTAATGCTGCGGGGGACTGTTCACACGCCATTTTGGGGCATCCTGCTGAGCAAGCAAGGAAAGGGGCATCCCAGCTGGTCATGAGATTTGGCTAGCCAGATTGAGCTGAGCTGAATAGATTTCTGTCCATTTAGTTCATGTAGGGCATTATTTTATAGTAGTCCATTGATTAATTGCAACTTCACTCGATCAAAGGAACAATCTGAAACTCCCATAGATTATTGCAGACGCAAAACTGGGGGCATTATGGGCAAGCTACTGGCATATGGCAACAAAGTCTTAACCCTTTGTAAGGAGTTGTAGTTATTATTTATATATTTACAAATCAAATGTATATGGCCAATGAAAGTCTGAGTGGTGAATAGAAATACTGGCAGGCCTTGACTTGTAACAGTTCGTTTAGTGACTGTTCAAAGTTACAGTGGCACTGAAAAATGTGACTTTTGACTGTGTTTCATAGTTATGACCATTCCAGCATCCCCACGGTCACGTGACTGAAATTCAGACGCTTGGCAGCTGACTCATATTTATGATGGTTGCAGTGTTCCGGAGTCGTGTGATCACCTTTTGCAACCTACTGACAAGCAAAATCAATGGGGAATCCAGATTCACTTAACAACCAGGTTACTACGTAACAACTACAGTGCTTCACTTAACAACTATAGTAAGAAAGGTTATAAAATGGGTCAAAACTCATTTAATAAATGTCTCACTTAGCAATAAAAACGTTGGGCTCAATTGTGGTCATAACCCAAGGACTACCCATAGACTGTTTTAAGAGGAGGGGGAACCCTGACAGAGAAGACGCCTTTCCTGGAACTCATTAGATGCTGCTGCTTCACCAAGAGGATGCAGAGCGTGCCCAGTCTGCCAGATCAAATGAGACAATTGGAGGCCATTGTGATAGTGGTCCTATAAGTAATCTGGCTCCATGAGTGACAGCCAGTGCCTTGAATTGTACCTGGAAGCCTGTTGGGAGTCCATGCTGTTCACAGACCAGCAATGTTACATGAGCACACTGTGGTCATCCAATACTGCACATGCCTCTGCATTCTGGACCAGCTGGCCAACAACTGTAGGAGTTGTTACTGTACTGTCATATGCTGTCATACCAGCACATTATGTGCGAGTGTCCAGGCAGATTTAAGATAGCCTGGAGCAAATATATATTTAGAATAGGAAGACCCAATGGTCAGCTAACATAATTTACATTTGTGGAATAAGTAGTCTCTACCAGATGATCTAAAAATATAATAATGTAATAGTGTAGTGATTCTCAACCTGTGGTCTGCAAACCCCTGGGGAGGGGAGGCGCGATGTCATCACAGGGGGATCCACAAAGACTTGAAGAAATGTTACGATTTAAATCTTAAGTCTCTGGGTCCGTGGCCATGGTCCGTGGTCACAAAAGATATATGACAGGAGGGTCCATGGTGAAGAAAAGGTTGAGAACCACTGCAATAGTGTAATATTTTCACTTGTGCACACCTCTCCAGTGTGAAGCTTTGTGGAGGCTTTTCTATCAGCTTCTTCTATTGAAGTATCTAAGAGGGCAACAGTGGACATGTCTATGAAGATTCCCAGTCATGCAGGTCATGGTTGTCCCAAAGGTGCTTTTTCAAGAGGTGACTGGACACCAGAAAGTGGTGCAGGCTGGAGGTTTTAAGAGTTGTACTCCCAGTATATCTGGAGGGTCCAGGGACAGCAATGGCTGGTTTACATCAACAGCTGTTGGTCTTGGCAGCTGAATGGACACTATATATACAGGAGGAATATACGTCTGTGTATGAAGTGTTAAAAGCAATGCTCTGGAGGAGGCGATTAGTGGTCATGCCCTGCTGTAAGCACTTCTGAAGATACCTGATTGATCACTGTTTGGAATAGGATGGTGGATCAGATAAACCTTGACCTCCTCTAGGAAGGCCTCATTTCGAAAATCTGAGAGAAATGCCTTTTGTGATTAGTATACAGGTACAGTAATACGAACTGCAATATTGTAAGATCTTAGTGCGTGCCTTACAATTGAAAAATGCCGTTATTATTCCCCTCTGCAAAAGGTAAAATAGGAAGAGTTAAATGCAGAAATGGGGGAGGGAGTAATTAGTTAAGGTAGCCTAAGAAAAGATTTGGCAGAACTTTGGACTGAAATGGTGCAAGAGGTAACAATGAACAGCTTCTGAGAAGTAGAATGTATCTTTACGCTGCACATGTTTTTGCTTTAAAATGTTTTAATTTTATTTAATAAGGAAGTATACTTTTGCAGCTATTCTTATATAAACATCTTAACTGAAAAGCCCTGAGACAACCTCTCCAACAATGTTTGCTCTTGTCATGAAAGCATCTAAAAAGGCCAGCTTGTATACATGCACGCATACAGTAATATATATACCCATCGTGCTATTCCCTTTCAGGATAAACAATGTGTTCAGAAAAGGAGTAAGATCCAGTAAGCCAAAGAAGTGTATTTATTTATTTGAAGTAATTGAACTGAATTCAAATGGCAGGCCTACATTCTTCATTCTCTTTCTTCTTTTACCACACAGTTCTTACTCTAAGTACCCCCAAACTGACTGCGTTCAATCTTTATGTTTCTACTGACACATTCAACTCTTTCACAGAACAAAGTGGACAGATGTGTACTCTTGCACACACTTCCTCTTCTTTCAATCAGTTCCTCACAACAGAGCATAGGCTACCCACCGCCTTTCCAGCAATGTGCCTTAAAATTTCTTTCTCCGTGTCTCTGCTTTTAGGAAACATGAAAGTGCAAATTAATTTACTGTACACCTTCTAGTTTTTCACCCAAAGGGTTGTTTGCACATTGATTTGCCAATCCTAAAAAATGCTGGGCTCCTAAAATGTTTCTTTCTACTGTAAGTAAAAAAAATGGGGCATTTACAAATTCTTGGGCGAGGGTAGTTATGCTTGAGAAGTCCGGATTGCTTCAGTCTTCACCTGACTGAGAAAAGTGACAGCTAGAATAGGAATGAGAAGCTCGCTTGTCCATGTCTCTCCCCCGTTGTTCGTTTTATTTGTCTTTCTGTTATGTCTGAGCAGTTTGTTAGAGAACTGCCACTATGTCTGGAGGCTGCCTGATCTGATCTGCCCTCTGCTCTGTCACTTGTTTAATATGTTAAAGCTACTAGAGAGCATTGTGAAAAGGGGGAGGGTGTGTGGGTGTGCTGTGAAGGTTTGGGGAGAACTCATGCTTGTCTTTCTCCCTCCTCTACTTGGAAGTGTCCAGTTTTCAAAATAAAAACACAGATGGAGGTAAGAATACTTTTAATGAGTGGAAACTTTTCTCATCCTTTGACATTTCCTTAGGCCTTGCAAGGAACTGCTTAACACTTATATGTGAGTGACCACTGGCTTGGAAATATTTCTGTAAGACACAATTGGAAGGAGAACAAAAGTCCTTTATGGCCTTCAGGAATATTCTTACTGGACTTGCACATTGTCCAATGCACATTTGAGAAGGGTGATAATTATAGGTACAGACAACATGCTTTTCAGACAGGAGATGTTGCATATTTCTGCTAGGAAGAAGGGGGCCGCTGATAGCTCCTCCCTAAATAAATAATAGTCCATTAATGACTCTTGTTTTCAAGAGTGATTGTTTAAGGGATGTCTTCATCATGAAATGGAGGTATATTTGGCTATTTAACATGGAATTTCAAATAAGGAGAAACATAGCAAGTGAACTAACAGTTCATGACCTTTGAATATTAATTTAAGAATAGAAATCCCTACCTCTGGTTCAGGTAAAAGTTCTTCCTCCTAAAATGGAAAGGCTTTTTACCATGTGGAGAAAAAAAAGAGAGTATTGCCTGTAATAATTCTAGATGTCATTCAAAAACATGGTAGTCGCCTTTAAAGTATTTCATGGCTTGAGTCACTTATGGGATTTCTTGTTTCTACCCATCCTACCTGGTCTAGGAGGAGAGGCATACTGCAGGTCCTGTCTGCCACAGAGTGTTAGCTGGTGAAGCTTGGGGCAAGCCTTTTCTGTTGTGGCATCTGCCCTCTGGAATATCCTCCTTCCAGAGATGAGGCTAGCCTGTCCCTTTTGGCCTTCTGTTGGCACTGGAGATGTGACTCTGCATGAGTCTGGAGCTCTGGTTGTGAGACAGAGCGTATTGCTTGGTTGAGTGTTCAATTGTGGCTTTTTAATTTTTTGTTCTGAATGCTATGGGTTTTATTTATTTCTACGTAGGTTTTTATCATTTTTAATACTATTAGCCACCCAGAGCCATGTATGTTATATCAGTGGATAAATCTACTAAATAAATAAGTCCTCTAAATAATGCTATTTGATTGAAGCTATAGGAGGGTTCTAGCGTGCAAGTTAAGAATGTGTGAGAACAGATAAAAGTCCTCCAGATGTTTAGTCTTTGCCATCATTTTATGATAATAATAGTTTACCTTCATGAATTTTTGAGAAGATTAAGGTATGTAAAGGACTTTGAGCGATTATGGAAGAATTCAATAAATAATAATGTACATCTTGGAAATATTAACATGCGTTGCTAGTTATATTTCTGTGGGCTAGGTTTGAACAATTTTTTAACAGTGGGATCCAATAATTGCTATTCATCTATTTCCTAGAATCTTAGTTTATTCCATCTTTCTTCAACAATACCTAAAGTTCCCAATTAGCATGATCGTTGCTGAGAATTCTGTCCATACATCTAAAGAGTTCCCAGATTGGCTGAGGCTGATTTTTACTGGAATGAATCTTTTTGCTCCGATTTTGCCTGTTAAAGCCAAACAGCTTGTGCTGAACACATACAAAAAAGAGGACCCTGTCGTTAAGCTGCAGTAGACTGAATCGTGAATTATTTGCTCACCACCTGGCATTAAAGCTTTGAAAGTGCTATCATCCAAACAGCATGCCATCCTACTCTGTCTCATTATTCTTGTTATCCAGTTGCCACTGTAGCTTTTTGGTCCTAAATTTCACCAGTTGCAAAATTAGATTGCTGCAGGACACCAGGAACAATGAAGTACAGAAAATCTCTATGTATTTCAAGATCTCCTGTGAGAATGTTTCATGTTTCTTTCTGTTCATTGTTTTCCCCAACTAAGCAATGTATGTAGCTGCAGGTAAGCAATATTGAAAGATCAGATGAATGTTGTACAATCGTAGGTGCATAGAGATGTGGCAACTTGGCCTATATATCTTAGTGTGTGTAAATATAATGGCCACTAATTCTTTCCATCTTGGTGTATTCATTAAATTAGTTCAAGGATAAGAGGGTTCTTTGGAGTCTGGGTCAATCCATCTAAAAAAAAAATATCAGTACTGGGTATAATCAGTCTTTGAATACACAAACATTATTATGTAACAAAGTGTTTGAAATCTGGTCACAAAAATGTTGAATTCTTTGCCTTCTACAAAGCTCTGTTTATCTAAAACAGGGGTGCCAAACTCAAATCTGGCCCATGGGATTGGCCTGGAAATAGCAAAGGATCGGTCCTTGGTGCCTCTGGCAGCCAAAATCAGGTGCGGGGGGCGGGAGGGCTGTGTGCGCCCCTCCATGCCCCATTTTTGGCCTGGACAGCCTCTTGCAGCACTCTGCCAGCCAAAATGGGTGTGGGGGAGCCACACCGTGCCATTCCCCCGCCCCCAGATGGCCCACGGAGAACTACAATGCTGATCCAGCCTGCGAAGAAATCCAGTTTGACACCGCTGATCTAGAATAAGCATTGTATAATTTTCTGCATATTCCACCCACCCACACATACACAAACATATTTTTAAATGATGTATTCTGCACAAGAACCATATTTTAGCGCTGACTGTTGCAATGAGGTCAATACAGCATACTGAGCTGTATCTGGTACTTTTTTAATGAATCAAAAGCCACTGTTTCCCAGGTTCTAAACGACACTAATGTGCATATTTGAATGAGGTTCAGTTATCCCAGCCAACCTTTCCCAAATTGATGCCTCGCAGGCAGGTTAGTTTGCAGCTTGTAAGCCAACATGGTTCAGTACGAGTAGACATAAGATCAGATTGGAGAAAGTTGACCTGAGTGGGTCTCCCAAAGCTGCCTCTATAAAAGAGCAAAGTTTTTCTAAAGTTCTCCCTTTTCCATTGTGCATATTTTAAATTACTTTGTATTTCTTGGTAGCATCCCTGAATTTTTCCTCCTATGGCTTTATCAACATTTGACAAATTTCTCTCCAGCCCTTCTTGTTACTTTTGGCAGTTGGTCAACACAAACTCCCCACATCCAAAGCTAATTCAGAACTCTGAATAACAGTAGCATTTAAGTTTTGGGATTCTGCCAGGGGACTGGCAATCTAATTCCAGCATCAATAGTTGCTTTGGAGTTGGCTCTTCCTACTTAACATTAGACTTTTGGACAATCTAGAAGTAGTACAGTACGTACATCAATGTCCCAAGAGTCTGACTGAGTTTTGTTTTCCAATAACATGGAATACCAATTGCCCCTCGCTCGGGGCAGAGGTGGATGGGGGAGTGAGAGAGAAGGGCTGCCCTTTGATTGCTGAAGTGGACCAGAAGGCTTTATTTTTACTTCCTGAGTTGAAGAACGGAAATCTTGGCACATAAGTGTAACGCTAAATTGGTTTCCGTAGAGTTTGTTTAATGGTGTGTCTAATGCAGCCTTCCTCGACTTGGTGCCCTGCACTGTGTTTGGGATACAGATTCCAGATGTCACATCTCGGTCAGCCTGATCAGTGACCATGCTGGTTGGAAATTCTGGGAATTGTAATTTCCACACATTCAGTCAGCAGTTTGTTGGCCAAAGCTGGACCGGTGACAGATGAGAGTGGATGTAAGGATAGAGAGAAAGTAAAATTACTTTGTCACATTTGGAACCAACTGAAAAATGTCTTGTTGTAGTATCTAGCTCTATCCTGGAGTCAGACTAAGTCAACAAGTGAAGTGTATGCGTTGGAGTTAAGCAAACAGTATCTAATATTCACTGATCTGTATCAGCCAGTTGGTGATTTATTGCCTCAGAAGTAATAAAGCACAAAATAAACCCGGATAATTTCTGGTAGAGAGTTGCCAAAGTAATTTGTTTTCTCCCTGGTCTCTTATTTTGGCTTTCAATTAAGATCATAGTCTTGTTAACTCCTACTTACAGATAAAATCTTAGTACTAAACATCAAAATTGGTTACAAGCTGCCGAATTAATAGATTCAAAAACCAGATCTTGGGAAGAATTAGGGATGGTTTTTGTTCTTAAGAAACTGAGGAAATTCCTTTTCAGTAGAGAAGACTTGAAGCACAAGGATAGCAAGAGCTTAAACATAGCAGTTCATGAACCTCTCTGGAAGTACGTAGGATGCGGGTGGGCTGTGCAGGGTCAAACTTTCCTGCTTGGATAGCTGCGTTGTTGTAACTTCACCACTGAACATCTTGTTCTGCTTCTGGCATCACTGCTGGAAATATCTAGCCCCATATGAACCCATAAAAAATATTTATCAAATCATCCTGTAAAATAATAGTCAAGGCTCCTTTTACTTTCAAGTCTGAATTTCTTTCAGTTTTCTGGTAAGCAATGGGGGATTCATGATGACATTGTGGTTGTGTGGTACTCCTTACTTGATGAGCTTGGCCCGCTTCTGACATAGTCAGTTCAGTCTGGCAGTTAATAAGTTTTCCTATTTTGCTCATTCTTTGAGAGAAACCTAATACTGTATGTGTTTTTGTTACATGTTTTAAAAAATCCTCTTTCTCCCAAGATAGCTGCATTTGTCTTGTGGTTCTGCTTTTGAAGCTTCTCTGTTTGAGCATTGCAGAATAGAAGTTTCTACCTCATTCTTGCCACAAAGCCACATTTACCATCCTCTCTTTCTCCAGAGACTTTCTTTTGCAAAAACTAAGCTTCTGTGGCTTGCTTTCCCAGCCTTTGGTGGCACATCAAATAATGACAAGGAAGCTGTGTTGCATAGATGCTCGACTATTAACAAGGAAAAGATTACACCAAAATAACTCATCTGCTGACCCTTTCACAAAATGTTTCTCATATTGGTGCCATTCTAATACATCAGGCTGCTTCCCTCCCAAGTCATTAGCTGAGGAAGCTGAAGATGATGGGGTTGTGGTCCACAACATCTGGAATGTGTCACTTTGGGGAAATCTGCTTTAACAGAAGAGTTGTGGTTGAAATTCTGCAAATCACAGTCCTGAAAAGAGTCGGATTACAGCCCTCAAAAATCTGATATAGAAAAAAGCTCTTATTTCCTTCCCATGCTTTAGGGCTGGAAAATTATAGCCCTATTAGTGAATTGAATTCTTAGCCTAGTAACACAGAAAAGAGGTTGATATAAATACATATTTAACATATTGTGGGATGGTAGTTTAGGAGCATAAGTAAAGAGAGAAGGGAATGTTGAGCATTCAATGCTGCTAAATTGTTAACACTGCAAACTCATTGGCCTCTGGATATATAACAGGGACCAGATCCTTAGTATGAAAATCAAGTCTTAAGGAAATTGGTTACTAATGGTGAGAGACAGAAGGCTAAAATTTATAGAATGTTACCAAGCACAGGAGTGAGTGAGATCAGTCATGAATTGCTTGGTTTAGAGTAGATTCCTAGGAAAATGATAGCTGTTTTCAAATCTTTGCCTTTTGGAGGGTCCTCGAATGGCCCAGTTTTTGAAAAATCTGTACAAACCTGTAATATTCATAACATCAATTTCATTCAGGTCAGGAAAAATGAAAGTGGATGAATGGTTTTCCCTGGAATAGCAGATTAAAAGTTCTTTCTGACCAACTGTCTCCTCTGTTGGTTTATTGCTGCCTTGCCTGCACTGCAAGCTCTGCCCCATACATTTACAGTATGTATGTCATGGTGCGTATACAAAAGGGTTGGAGCTTATGGTACAACACTGCTTTTGACATTTGCCCCAGTCCTAGGGACATCTTTGGCTCAATTTGTTTCCAGTCCATAAGCCCCAGAACTTCTATGTAATTCTAACACCAGTGATATAGACCATGTCTGTTCATTCAGTTGGAGACAAAAGGGTATAATTTCTGGTTGATTTAAGGAAAGACCATTGCACATTTCCTGGAATTTTTAGCAAGAGGCTAAAATATATATTTGCATAAAATATTACCATGTATTCTGCATGTTTCTCATCAAGTGTCATTTAGAGACATACATTCTATGAAATAAGGGTCAATATAAAGTCATTATAGTTCATTGACAGCTACTTCCCTATATTTGCTAATAACTTTAAAAGCCAAGTCACCTTCAGTTAATAATGATAAATTTCATAGATTAATTAACTGTGCAAGTCAAATACTTTTTTCCTCTTCTGAGTGTCCCACTGTTTATTTTATTTCAATGATCCTCAATATTTTGAAAAAGGGAGAAAAGCTTTCACCTATAATATCCCCTGAGTGATGTCTTAATTATTAAAATGGATATACAAACAATAAACTAGGAGAGTGACATGGATAATTTTATATATTGATTTAATAGGTTAACAAAAGGGGCTTATTGAGAATCTCATAAGAAGGGACAAAAAAAATGAAAAGAAATCAACTTCTAAGATATTTTCGGAATGGACTAAAGATTAAGATTGTTAGAAGTAAAAAGAAAGAACATAAAGTTGGTTTATTTGACCATGGCTAAAATATATTATTATCCCTGGTAACACTTAATGGACTTTGGCTGACACCAAGACTGAAATGACAATGCTTTAAGAATATATTTATAGATAAAGGATAGGATATGGGAAGAAGAGATCATTTGTTGTATTTTAAGAGATCAAGTTACTAAAATTGTTTATATATTACTTTTTATTGTTGTAATCATAATTTTTCATACAATTACTATTAAAATGCTTTTTCCATATTTTGATCATTTTGTATATTTTCATCATTCGTCATTCATTGCTTGAATGAGCTAAAAAGCCCCAAATTTTCTTAGGGAGTCTCTGCCTTGGGAAATACTGATTTTAGAATGCATTCTCATACATAGCTAAAAGATAAGCATAAAATACTATGTCAAGATTAAATATATTGGCTTTTTTTCCTACTGGAGAGTTACCGGATAGCTTGCAACGTGATATTGCGAGACTACATTTAAGATGAAACTTTAGAACATACCCATATACATTTCTAATATCAGGAAATGCTTTATCAAGAACAGGAAGCATAGCATCTCTACCAGCTGGAATTTTATATGCTGCCTCTAGCAAACTGAGCAATGAGGATGAATTTGACTTCTGTGAATTAGGAGAGATTTAGTGGATATGATATATTAGACTAAGGGGACGGATTGCAGCTAATGCCTTGGAAGTATCTAAGTATCAGAGTTTTGGCAGATTGTTGTGGCTTCAAGTAAGGGGAGACTGAATACCATCAATGACTGTTTTGGAATGCACAGGTTGCCCAGTGGTTGTTAATTGAAATTGACATGAATGTATTGCCTGTCCAGTCATCAATAATTAAAAAGTCCAACTTCCATCAACTGAACAGTCCAACAACCAGTTGGCTATGTGTAATTTAAGTCTTAAAACCAGGATTTCCCCCTAAATTATCTTTAGAGACCCTGATTGTGAATATAGTTTAAAAGCATGGTGCTATTACAGATTAACCTTTTATCCAGGAACATGTTCTAGAGATGATATGTACAATTATGCTACAGAGAGTTGGTTGAATACATTGGGAGTAGAATATCAAGAGGTGCTCCACCAATAAATATAGGAAAGAATAGGAAGGTGCCATGGCTCAGCAGTTAAAAATGCTGAGCTTGTCAGCTGGATAGTTGACAACCCAGGTTCGAGACCCAGTGCCACACAATGGGGTGAGCTCCCACTACTTAGCCCAGCTTCTATCCTCCTGGCAGTTTTAAAAGCATGCAAATGCAAATAGATACATAGGTACCACTTCGGTGGGAAGGTAACAGCATTCCACGCGCTTTTGGTGTATAGTCATGCTGGCCACGTGACCAGAAATGTCTTTGGACAACACTGGCTCCTTGGCCAGAAATGTTGGACATGACTGGATAGGGGAAACCTGTACCTTTACTTTTATAGAAAAGAATGATGCTTGGTTGAGTATTAAAACTAGGAAGTGACAATACCCTAGGATTTCTGGAAGACAGGAGATAAGAACAATATCTGCTATCTGACAGAGAAGGTAAACAGACAGTTGTCAGTTTGAGATACTACCAATTATCCTGGGAGAAGTGTCTGCAAATCAGTTAATACAGGATCCTGCAGCTCAGTTTCTCTTGAAGTAATCTTGTAACTTTACCTTAAGTACTTTGCTTATTCTGCAGTTTCATGGGACTTTGTTGATTTACATATAAGGCATGAAACCTATCATTTTTAGTATGAATTCTCTACAGTATTTCCCTTAACAAAATAAATTTAATACTTAATACTTCACTCTAGATCATCAAAGGCAAGATCTTTTCTTGTGCTCCTAAAATACAGGTAGGCAAGAAATAGATCACTTCTGAAAATTCAAAGTATAAATAGCAATGTTGATTCTTTCTTGCTTGTCTACATAACAACAAGACACATTGTTGAAAACTTTCAAAAAATTTCAACAGGGAATCACGAAAAAAATGATTTCAGTATTTGCAATATTTGCTTTCAAGGCACATTTCTGTATTTGTCTTTTGCATTGTTCACGACTTCTTGAGAATGAAAAGGAGACTTTTCAATGTCAAAATTTTCCATATAAGCCTCAATATTTTCAGATGAATGAAAGTGTGTGGAAAGCTCTTGCAAGCCACTAGGGAAGCAATTAATCTGTAGTCAGAATTAGCTTAGTCTTTTTTTTTTATTTTTAGAATCACACATGCCATCATTATATCAGTATAAGTATAAGGTTTTATGAATGACCCAATAGCTAAATTTGGAATCTTATCCTTTAACAACATTTGGCTCAAAAGCACCAGAGGGCAGGACAAGAAACAATGGATGGTAACTAACCAAGGAGAGAAGCAACCTGGAATTAAGGAGAAACTTCCTAACAATGAGAACAATTAACCAGTGGAACAGCTTGTCTTCAGAAGTTGTGGGTGCTTCATCACTGGAGGTTTTTAAGAAGAGACTGGAAAGTCACTTGTCTGAAATGGAATAGGGTCTCCTGCTTGAGCAAGGACTTGGACTAGAAGATCTCCAACGTCCTTTCCAGCTCTATTCTGATTGATTGATATCAAAGAGTCATTCTAGATAGTGACATATAAATATAATAAATAAATATGGATACTGAAAATATATTATTTCATTTGAGATGGAATTAAAGGAAAATAAATTTATAAGCCTAATAATCTGGTTTTGTTTGTAAATATTGGACTAATTTATAGTGAGCATTAGAATGTAAATCTGGGAGACCGAGAGAAAGAATTTTCCAGCATAAAATGAACATTTCTTGGAGCAAAGGCATCAATGACTGCATAAAACCACTTTTACAAACTGTCCTTTATACTTGATAATAAGCAGGACAAGCGGACTTTACCATTTGCTTTTACAAGCCATTTACTGACATTTCATCTGAAAGCAAAGGGCAACTTTAGCAGATACGTGCATATGGTAGGTGGAGTGGGTAAAATTTCAGTCATTTCTCCAGTAATCATATGATGAGCTGGTCTGTGTTGGTATTAACAGTAATTTCATGGTGGCTGGTTGAACATAAGGCTATAATTCAATTGTATTTTCCCTGATGTTCTGAACAGCAAGAATAAAGCTGATTTACATTCCTACTATTCAGAAAAAAGTCATGTAATATTTATAAAAAGGAGTTTGTAGATACCTAATCATTAGGTTATTTAAAGTCTGTCACGCTCTAGGAGTAGAGCTAATCCACAAAATGTTGGAAGAAAGGGATTATTTTGCTTAAGATCTCAAAAAGCAGAGATTACTAAAGACAAATATGTTCGCACTTTGCTTCCTTGCTGGGAACAATCCGCTGTATATAATATTGAACAGCATGTCCGTCTATGTATACATACCTAATGACCTCTCTATATATTTAGAGCCAGTATTTTGTTAAAAATATGGTTGTTTATGTGTACAAATATAGCATATTGCTATAAACAGTGTTAACCGGGTTCTACTTTTATTCACCAATGTTGTAGGCTCCATCAGTTGAAACATTTGAACAGTCAGACTGAAACTTGATTGGGTCATACTCTTACTTGTAACTATAGTTCTAAGACAGACCACATTAAATAATGTGTATTTAATAATAATACTTGTTTGTATTCTGCTCCGATACCTCAGACACTGCTCAAATAGCTGCCAGTAAAACTTGAACCAATACAATTCAGACTCCAGGCCTGCTTTCCCATTAGGAGGTCCTCAAATATTGGTTACAATTGTAAGGTTTGAAATGAACCTCTCTGTGGTTTAGGGGAAAAGTTCCTGCTTGTGTGTATATAAAAGGTTCAGGTTCATGCTGAAAAAATTCTTGCCTAAAATGTTACAGAATTGCTGCCATTCAGTATTAACAATCCTGTCTAGATGGCCTAAGATTTACCTCAAAGTTTCCTATGATGTACTTCTCCGAAGGGAAGGGAACATAAGTCTAGAAGGAAACATTGTTGAAAATGGTAGTAAGTTCCCACCAGATCTCTCATTCTTCTTGAAATAAGTAAAATTATTTCCTGCTTAGAAAATCACTAGTGTCTTCACAATTTTTTACAAAAGAAATGCTATTTTTTTCTTGTCATATTTGAGGGTGTCCTGCTACTGTGAACCTCCAAGGTGAGATTTTTTCTCCTGCTGGAACAACATTCAATATATAATATACTCATTTAATGATCATTAAGTGATATGGTTTTTAAGTGAAATATCTCATCATCATGGAGGACTTAGATCAGTTCCACTGTGGTCATTATGCTTAACAGGCAGAATAACAGAGTTGGAATTGACCTTGGTCTTCTAGCCGAACCCCCTGCTCAAGCAGGAAACCCTACAGTATTTCAGACAAATGATTGTCCAATCTCTTCTTAAAAACCTCCATTGTTGGAGTGCCCAAAACTTCTGGAGGCAAGTGATTAATGGTTCTGTCAGGAAATGTCTTCTTAATTCTAGATTGGTTCTCTGTTTGATGAGTTTCCATCCATTGCTTCTTGTTCTGCCTTCAGGTGCTTTGGAGAATAGGTGGACCCCTCTTTGTGGCAGACTCTTAGATTATAAAGATTTTTTTTTTTGTGGTAGCCCCTTAGATAAGCAAATCACTCATGGTTGTTAAGCATATGTGACTGCAACTTGTGACTTACTGTGGACTTCTCCATTGACTTTGCTTATCAGAAACCAATTATGAAGCACACAAACACATGACCATGGGACACTGCAACTGCCTATTGGTTGTGAAGCTGGCAAATGGTGATCACATGACCACAGGAACACTGCAAATGTTGCTAAATTTGAGGACGGGTTGCAAACTACTTTTTCAGCACTACTGTAAGTTCAAAGAGTTGCTAAACTGAACAGTTGTTATCAGAGGACTTAACAGTAGTCAGTAATAGAGGGAATTAGGCATGTCACCGGGCAATTCTTTCTGACACTTTTGAAGTCCATTTCAAACAAGAATAAGGTTAAATTTTTCTTTTCTTGCTGCCTCATAATCTTTGAAATTCCTTATAAACCCCTTATAAATAAATGGGATCAGAGTACTAGAATAGTACTCAGAAATTGCAAGCTGTGTATTAAATATTAATCTTTCAAAAGCTTCATAAATAAACCAAAGACATTGTGTTTCTAAGAAACCTCTGCTTTTCTATGGAACTTTTTTCCTTCAATGCCTTTGCATTGTGCATGCCCACAGAACAAAATCCATGCAGGAGTGTTGCCTTGAGTGTTACTCTGTCTCGGCCAAATGCCCTTTGTTGCACTGAAGTGAATAATGTGAGGCCTGAATGCAACCTGAAAATTAACATTTCTGACTACAGATGCCCCCAACCTTGTGTGTTGCACTGCAGAACGCAGTATGCATTTACAAAAAACAAAAACAAAATAGTGAGCAAAATGAAGTGCCTTTATAGCACACTGAAAAATTTATGGACCTGTCTAAAATGGTCAACATTGCAATTGAAAAACAAAGTACTCCAAATGAATCCCATACATAGGAACGTAGAACAGCACAATTTTATGTTAACCTACCTGCGTATTACTAATTACTAATTACTACCATTACTAATGATATATTATATAGATTGCCCACCAAAAATAAAGCTATTTTTTGCTTTAACCATTTGTGATTTTATCCCGATGGAGAAATTCTTATAGTATTTGTCAATGACTGAATTTCTGATTCAACTTTTAAAAGAATATTATTAATAAATATGAATTATTAATAAAGATCGTTATTCTGTTATTGTTATATGATTTTGGTTTTCTAATTTCAAAATCCAGTTCTTCTGTAACTCCTACTACTCCTCTTCCTCTCATTTAACTTTTTCTGTATAAAAGGTACCATTTATTGCACATTCATGTGAAAACTATGGAAACTGAATTGTCATTTTAAAATAATTTTATACTGCTTACAACTAGTAAAACATTTATTTGCAACCATAGGCTTTAGAAAATACATACACAATTATAGAATTCAGTACATTCCCTTTCATATTAAGAGTACTATCTGTCAGGATGTACTTTCCTATCTTCCTTGTAGTCTTTGCAAACAATGGAATTTGTTTTGCTACCTTTGGTCTTCATCAGACAGCATAAATGGATTATTATTTTTTTAAAATTAGATTGATTCAGTTGGTTCAACAAGAGTGTAATAAACTAATTCTGGGTTCCTGATAGAGTTTGCAATGTAATAAGTAAGAGTCGGATCTTCCACTTATAAGTTATTACAAATGTGTAACATAGTGTACTTTACTCCTTTATCTCTTTCATCCAAATACCAAGGGTGGGATTCAGTCAGTTCGGATCGATTCAGGCGAACCAGTATCTCTGATGATTGTTCAGCTGGCCGACTGGTTGCTCCCATGATCAGCTGGGCCTGCTCACCCGCCCCTGCGCTTTTCTCTCCTTTATCCTCTCAGCTGATTCGTGGGGCAGAGTGGATTGCCACGCCTCAGCTGTAGCCATTGTGTTATTACATAGAAGGTAGGCTGGTTGTTTTGAAGCTGCGCACGTGCGCAAAGCGCATGTTAGGTGCACGCACACGATCACCGAACCAGTTGTGAAACCAGTTGAAACCCACCACTGCCAGATACTGTAAGTTGTTGCCATTGTTTGGAAGGAAGTTCTGTAGAGGCTTGTCTCAAATAATAGGATCTAAGTGCTATAAATAATGTGACATTCCTTGTGCTTTGAAATATTGATACCATTTAGCATACAAACTTACACAAGTGCTCTCTATCTTATCTAAAATCTTTTATTTATTTTATTTTATATATTTTTATTAGAAAATGCATGTTTGTAAAGTTTTTTCTTAGTTTTCTTCTTGAATTTTCTATTAATTGTTTTTGTTCTTAACCTCTTCTAGATTTGCCCTTTTTCAGGCTTGTCCTTTATTTTTTTCCCAAGAAAATATGGCCACCAAAATTATGTGACATAATGTAGAGTAATCAGGTAATAATAGCAGGAGGAAACACTGCTGAGGATTGTATTCTATGATGGTCAATCAATCAAAGGCTTCCCTGAAGGTACGTAACATATGAAGGGACTGTCATTATCATCATCATCATCATCATCATCATCATCATCATCATCATCATCATCATCATCATCATCATCATCATCA
>JANHFL010001216.1:426078-439722 GCA_032468155.1 Oxyrhabdium leporinum | reverse complement strand
CTTATATACCACTTCATAGTGCTTTACAGCCTTCTCTAAGTGGTTTACAGAGTCAGCATATTGCCCCCAACAATTCTGATCCTCATTTTACTGAACCTCGGAAGGATGGAAGTCTGAGTCAATCTTGAGACAGTCAGGATCAAATTACTGGCAGTTGCAGAGTTAGACTGCAATACTGCATTCTAACCACTGTGGCAGCACCGTTCTGATGTACTTATAATGTCACTTCACATTCATTCGTTAACTGAGTCATAATACGTTGCTAAGGGAGATGTGATATGACCATGACTTGTCATTTTACTACCAGCATTTCCATTTTTGGCTTATCGGAAGCTCGTTCTGAAGCATGCAAATGGTGATCATTTGCTGTGTTATTTATATTTATTGAAAGGAATGGATTCCAGTAGTTTTTGTAGAGGAGAAAACCTTCCCCTGCTGCTATATATTTTTAAAATATAATTTTATCTATCACTGTCATGTCCTCTATTATTTATATTTATTAAAATATTATAATAGCATCTCATCAAGAAAGAGAACCATATTCTGCAGATATTTGGAATGTCCGGACTTGATCCCTGGTTTTGCTAGAAACACCGAAACTGTATAAGCAGCACGGCTATTGATCACACACTTTATAATTTTTGTAACATTGGAATTGTTTCCTCTGTGCTTATGTGTTGTAAGGAAGACACTTTTTTTGTGAATGATTTCCAAGTTTCTATCAGTGCGGATGCTTCTAAAAACACGTTTATAAAAATGAAAACACTGGTGCTATAGGGACTTTATTGTCCAAAGTATGTATTTTTCACAATATGAATTTTAGAAAGAATAAAAATGACAAGCACTCCAAGCAAAGACATGGAGAAAAGGAGTAGGCATTTAGGAGTTGGCATAAATTCCATCCTCTGCATATGTAAAGCTTGCAGTCATAGTGGTTCTTAAGTTGCCTACTACTGTTAGTACTAGTTGTGCTCCTCAGTGCTTGTCAGTGCTTTATATGACATCACAACAAGGGCAGGAAGATTTGTGTTCTGCCTGTCAATTTTCAGAAAGCTTTTGGCTCGTGCTGACTCAGTGCTTTTTTCTTAAATGGTTGTCTATATATCACTTTTTAAAAATCTTTTCAATAATTTCTACTTTCTGTGAATTGGGGTTGGAAGACTTCTCCTTCAAAGAAAAAGTTTCTGTTTACAGAATTGGAAGCAGTTTGACTGCCAAATTCAACCCAATCTAGTCCCAACTCCCCTTCCTTTCACCTTCTGTCCTGGTAATTGCCCCATTACCAAGAATGAATTACTTGCTTTTAGAACTGTGATTACTTCAATGGGCTCCAGAAAAGCAAAGAAAGTAAACAATACAGGTCAGAGTGGCCTTAGCTGCATCATATTGTTCTTTTTTTTAAAGTTGCTGAATAAAGCTAATTGAATTAGTAAAATAAAATGAGATGTAGGATATGATAGGTTTCAATGAATAAGTATTTGATAGATTACACACACACACACACACCAGCTCTGAAAGTTAATTAGTCTATCATCGTATATATTTAGCCACAAAAAGTAAAGCTCCTTCAGGTCAAACTTGATTTGGGGTAAGAGAAGCAACCTGGAATTAAGGAGAATCTTCCTAACAGTGAGGACAATAACCAGTGGAACAGCTTTGCCTTCAGAAGTTGTGGGTGCTTCATCACTGGAGGTTTTTAAGAAGAGACTGGACAGTCACTTGTCTGAAGTGGTATAGGACATGGGTGTCAAACTCAGGTTGTCACAGTGGCGTCATGTTACTTATCAGGACTTTTTCCCCCTTCGCTAACCCAGGTGTGGGCGTGACCAGCACGTGACGCATCCGGCCTGCGGGCCAGGAGTTAGGGTTAGGGTTAGCTCTATTCTGATCGACTGATAGTCATTTTTGTCATGGAATATCTCAGAAAGTGTAAGTTAAAACATTTTGCCCTCTTCCTCCGTATATATTTTAATCACAAGCCATTTCCCAGAGCTTTTATGGAACACAGTGTAGGTGTCGTGTTCCAGCTGTGTGTGTGTTGCTCTGTAAAGTTTTCACTCTACTTGCAGCCAAAGGACTCAATCTGAAATGAATTCTGCCACTTCTGCTCGATGGGCTCTGTAAGTGAGCGTTGTTTCTTCCATAATAGTATGTATGAATGCAAAGTGACTTTCTCAGTTTCTGTCTGAAGAATTCTCTATTTAAACAACGGGTCAACAAATCCCTCTATTAAAACAGGATTAACTGTACTTTCTTTCACTGAAGAATTGCCACTTGAGGATCAAATCAGTTTCTTAAGAGAGAAGTGGAGAAATAGTTGCTATTTGGCAGTTCTCCAAAGTAAGTAGCACCCCCACTGCTTTTGTAATCAATGTTTCTTCACTGCAGGGGCAATTGATTAATCATGCAATTGGAGACTCTGGCAAGGGGAGGGAGAAAGTTTTTTTTAAAAAAAAGACCCTAGTCTTCCTATAAAACAATGCTTGAAATAAAGTAGGAGTGAGTAGATCGGTCAGAGCAGATTTCAGGGTATTTGCATTATATTGTAGGTGTTTCTGCCTCCCAATTATCTCATTGTAGAACCAACTCAGCAGCTTTGCTGAAAAAAATACTTGTGGGAAAAACCAAGAACATACAGTATTTGTGTGTGAAAGGATTTGTGAGATTGGTTCTGGGGGTAAATCACACATTACTGGGCTGAGCGTGTGTTTCTGCAGCGCCTTGTTTTTAATGCTTAACATTTGTCCCACCAATTTGAACTCCTAGGCTTGCAGCCTGCTAAGGGGTTGGAAGGATTTGGGTTTCCCTCTGTCTCTCTCATGCATGCTAGCAAGGCATCTAAGTGCACCTTGAAAGCCTGAGTTTTGTGCCTGCCGCTACTCTTAGAAAGGGAAATGATTCACAACCATTCCTTATTGTCCTGTGTTTTGCCCATTTGAAAGTTTCTCAGCAAAAGAAGAGATCCCACGGCTATTTCCGATTTAGAATATGAAGCATTATTAATAGCATCAGGACCATTCTGATACAACGAGAAGACGAGTATATCTTATTCCCTAAATAACTGCTTTGCTTGCCAGTAGTCAGGTCAGCCCTGACTTCCAAAGCATTTCCGGATCTCTCGGCTGACTGGGGTTTGAATGCAAGGTGGAGACAGAGTCATATTCATAGGCATGAATCCTCTTCTGGATTTCTGAAACCCTTTGAATGGTGCAAAAACACATGTCCTGTTTTTAGAGGTAGGGTTCACTTGAAAGGAATTTGGCTTTCCTCAAATCTGCTATTTTCTTTCTCCCTTCTTTTCTCCCATAATATGGCTAACAGCATCATGAAATGCTATTTCATGCTATCTGCTACTACTATTATTATATTTTTGTGACCTACTTTGAGATGATTAAAAAAAAAATCAGAAATGTAAGGAAATACCTACACCGAGCACTACTTGTTTATGAAATAGAAATAAAGTGACATTGCATAACGAATTTGAAAATGGGACATTTTCATCTGATAGTTGTGTTATTTTCTGTTTAGCTATTGTTATTAATAACTATTTGATTGGCATTTTTGTTTCTGCCCCAAAGCTGTAAGGATAATCTAAAGCATTTTTTAAAAATGTCTTGTTAGAATACATATTATTATCACAGATTGCATACATTGCTATGCAACACAGCATAACTAAAGATGCAGGTTTTTCTTGTGCACGTTGACATGGTAAAGTTAACCAAATGATATCTTGTATCATATGCGAAATTCCTCATAAATTAAAATAACATTTGGATCTAATATGATTTTTCTATATTTCTCATTTGTCCAATTTTCACTACAATTTGTCCCTGGTCTCCATCTTTTCAGAATGTTTTGGAAGAAAAGTTAGCAATGCCAATGCACACACATTTCTTTCTAATACGCATGTCTATCTATGCACATAATTTTGCCAACTATTCACATCTCTGCAGCATATTTCCTGAAAAATACATTTTTGCTTACCTTGAAGAATATACATATTTTTCCACACTTTTTAATTTTTGACAGAGAATTAACACCACAAATAGTCAGAAGATATAATTTTCATAGGATAACTAATTTTTAATTCATTTATTCATCTGAAAGTAGGAAATTACTCTACCTGTTTATTCAGTACGGTGGATGCATTTCTTGATAATATGCACACGCATAGACTCAGTTTGGTTGCATTTAGTAGTTGTATCCAGTTAGCTGTAGAATTATATATTGTGTGACATAAATTGGAAAATACTTTGCAAGCTGACCTTATATGAATGCTTTTTTGTTTCCTTATCTTTCTAGACTCTTCTCTAAGATAATGCTGATTATTTCTTTCCTGCAGGTGCAGCTACCAGCAGCTCCGAATGTTCCTGTGGCCGCAACCATTTCACCTGTGCTGTTAGTGCTTTTGGCGAATGTACTTGTATCCCTGCTCAGTGGCAGTGTGATGGCGACAACGACTGTGGGGACCATAGTGATGAAGATGGTTGTAGTAAGAAAATAATCCATAATTAGGAGGGAGGGATTGAGGCTGAAGAAGACCCATGTGTTTTTTATGCTTTTGTATTTGGGTCTTTTAAAAAGGCACATGCCTTATTTTTTTACTAAAGGGTCACTTTAAGACTCTATTATTAGAGTCGGAAGACCAAATGCATGTTGTTAAGTTATGAAATGCTGAAACCTGATCACTCTCCAACCACTGCCTTTGACCTTCTTGGAAATTAGTGGAGGCAGGGTTTTGTTACATCATCTTTTGTGCTCCTCGGATATAGCAAAATCGAGTTTTGCATTTTGTGTTTATTTTATGATCTAACAGGGACTCAACTTCCACTATCACATCATTATAAAAGAAGTGTAAGTGGTGATTTGAACTCTGAACTGCTACACATTTTGAGATCACCACTCATTGATTGGCAGTTGCCAATCAATTTTATAACTGGTGCTGATGGTAGAGGAAAATATAAGCTAATAGAGATCTTAGAGATTTTTAAATAGACCCATTAGTTGAGAATGAGGAGTATTAAGAAAGGAGAGAAAGTGGACTGGAGATAAAGGAAGGACACAGAGTGAAACTGGAGAGTCAGGAAGGATATAGTATTCAGCACTTCTTCTGCTATGATGCCTTATGTAGTGATGGCAGATCTTGGATGCTAATTTTCTTTGCCATTTATGCAATTATTTCTACAGTCATTTTTGTAAGATTATCAGACAGATGGGGGGGGGGAGTGAGAGAGAGAGAGAGAGAGAACTGAATTCCTCCAAAAACTGAAATGGGAGTCAGCTACTATACATACCTGTGATGGAAGAACTTGTACCATATTAAACTGAAGAAGATCCCCTTTTCCACACTTTAACTCCAAATACATATTTTTATTTTTATTTTGTAAAACAAAGTGACTCATATATGCACTGAGTAAGTGTCATTGTTGAAATGGGAGTTAGATTAGAGCTGTTATTTTAAAAAAGTGGCTAATATAAAAACAATACTCTTTTATTTTATATATACTTTGCAAAAGCACGTGTGTTCTTTAAAGACAGAACTTTTAAAAGTAGGAGGGGGGGAAGGAGCATTATGTATGCCATCCTCAGCTGTACAATATAAAGTTTGAGTTTCAATCAAAGTTTCTCTTAGGTTAGGCTCAATTCTCTATAACTACCTAGGACATCTATGCCTTCTGAACAAAAATTACTTGCTATTGCTCTTTGCTAGGATTTTTTTTTTTTAAAACAAACCTTTGTCATATCACAGCCTTGAGATTTCCAGATTTCTAAGTGGATTTTAGGAAAGCAGATAAATGAGTGCTTCCCTTAGAAAGTCTCTTGGAGTAATTAGAGCTTCTGGATCTGATATCTACAAATAAATTATCTACCTGTCAAAGAATCTTCATTACAAAGAATGCAGAGAAAAATGAGATATCCCATTTGCAAATATTTTTTAGTACAATAGCAGTATATACTGTAAGGATAGAAATCCAAGGTGAAAGTGGATCTCACAAGTTTATGTCACTGAAATATCTGATTTCCAAAGCTTAATTATTGTGTGTGTGTGTGTGTGTGTGTGTGTGTGTATCAGGACCATTATGTGTCAGTTTCTTTACATCTCTTAATTATGCAACATCCCTTTGTGAAATACAGGTAGTCCTTGACTTATGACCATAATTGAGCCCAACATTACTGATGCTAAGCGAAATATTTGTTGAATTCACCCCATTTTACGACCTTTCTTGCCATAGTTGTTAAGTGAATCACTGCAGTTGTTGAGTTAATAACAGAGTTGTTAAATGAATCTGGTTTCCTCATTGACTTTGTTTATAAGAAAGTCACAAAAGGGCATCACGTGATCCCAGGACACGGCAACCATCATAAATATGAGTCAGTTGCCAAATATGAGTCAGTTGCCAAATATGAGTCAGTTGCCAAGCATCTGAATTTCGATGACATGACCATGAGGATGGTGCAACGGCCGTAAGTATGAAAAATGGTCATAAGTCACTTTCTTCAGTGCCGTTGCAACTTTGAACAGTCACTAAATGAACTGTTGTAAGTTGAGGACTACCTGTACTGCTGTTGAGTATCCTTCCCTTCCCTTCCCATCCCTTTTCTTATGAGTAGTTTGTAAACCTGATGTAAATGAAGAGAGTGGTAAACCTCAGGTGTTTTGTATGCTTTTTAGTGATCTTTTCTTTGGCCCAATTATTTTTAATAACTGAGGGCTCTGCATGTGCAGCCCTTCGAATCTGATTTCAGTGGAATGTCAAGGGCAGCTGTTGGAGACAGAAGAATAATGCAGTGTTTGTAGACACATGTTTTCTGAAGCTCCATCCTGGAATCAAATTCGAACCATCGCAGGGCCCCAATAACTAAAAGAGGATATTGTACATTTTGAAATAGCTTTTGTTGTTGTCCCAAAGGTGCTTTTTTTCAAGAGGCAGCTGGACTTTCTGGTTGGTTTTTTCTCTGAAGATGTTTCGCTTCTCATCCAAGAAGCTTCTTAGATGAGAAGTGAAACGTCTTCAAAGAAAAACCAAAAATTCCAGTTGCCTCTTGGAAAAAAGCACCTTTGGGGACGACCATGACCTGGATGACTGAGAATCTCCATAGACGGTTTTTGGGATCCTTTTTTAAAATTGAACTAATTGTATATAATGTTTGGGAGAATTGAGCCTGTCTTGGTCTTAGATAAGAAATAGGGACAGTTGAAGTAGTAGGGCTGTAACACCACCTGTTTTGGTGATTTTATTCATCTGTATTGCTTTACGCTATGACTTGTTTTCCCCTCTTTTGTTTACTATTCACAATTGGCTAGGTTCACACAAGCTAGAAATTGGTAGGTTGTGATTTCTACATGATCCCAAAGCCTTAGTGAATGAGCTTATCTGAACATATCTGAACATTATCATGAGCTTATCTGAACATTTTAGCTTTTTAAAAGTGTATTGGAGGAGGTATTTGTTGGAATTTAAGGAGCAAAATTATGGTCGCTAGCAGTACTTTCAGAGCATTTGGGATATTTATTTCACTCCTGTACATAGAGACACACACAAATTTAAGCTGATTTTTCCAGGGATTTTTGGAGGTGCATGGGTTATGGGGAAATAGGAGGTTAGCTACTGAAAAGCGTTTCTCTTTGGTTCCTTTAAAGCCCTGAATGCACCCCTCCAAAAAAAATCTCCAGCTTTTCCCACTATGTTCATATATTTATTTATTTTAAAGATTTATATGGTTGCCCATCTTATACAACTGTGGGTAGCTCACAACAACAATAAAAGCCAGTAACTATAAAACAATCATAAAACAGTAAAAACAATAAAACAAAAGCTCCATGCCTTCATCGTCCCCTTGGGATGCCCTTCCATAACCACCACTTACTTAAAATTGGGAAATTTAGACTGGCAGTCTTCAAAGCTACGGCAAAGCTCCACACAAATGGAGGGGACAAGCAGACAAGCTCTGCCGAGCAGACAACGCTTGAAATAGAAAAGGATACAGAACAGCTTGACGGGAAATCTCACGCTCAGATCAGATTACAGCAATTGTACATGGACAAAACAGAACTCTCTTTCCCAGAAGGAATACAAAGCAAAAGGAAAAAAGAAAGAAACTGAAAGAAGAAATTAAAGTCAACCAGGTTCCTTGTATCTTCTTCACAATATACCTCTGCGTTTTGCCAACACGTCTCACTCCTGGATCGGCTTGGTTTTCTCTTGAGATGTTTTCTTCCGCCGCTCTGGTTCGAGTTATAGATCAAGTTACTGACTGCTTTTTAAGACGGAGGATGGGTGGGTGAGGGTCAGTAAAGGAACAAGCCCACTCTTCTATGTTAAAGGTGTTAGGGGGAAACAGCACTTTGAACTTAGAGGAGCAAAAAGAGGATAAAGAATATACATGATTATGTATTACAACAGCTAACTTGATGGAAGGACCGTGTAGAAGTAAATGAGGAAGGAGGTTCCCAGGTATGAAGAAAGGAAGTATATTGCTGGATATGGAGTTATAGATTTGATGGGATCTCTTAATTTTCATCTTTGGTAGCTCCCAGCCAGTTGCCTGCTGTGGTTTTAATAGTCTCTTTAAGTGTTGCTATATAAGATCCATCTAGCTGTGCTTTCTTTAATTAACCTTGCATTCTGTTTCTTTCGGTGATTTTACTGATCTCAGCCACAATCAGGTACCTCATTTGTACTTGATTGTGGTTAGATCCTCTTGCCAGTCTCCTTAAGAAACGCCACTCCCCACTAGAGCAGGGGTGTCAAACTCATGGCGTCACAGTGGCGGTCCGTGACGTATCGGGACTTTTCCCCCTTCGCTAAACCGGGCATGGGCATGGCCAGCACGTGACACATCTGGCCCATGGGCCAGGAGTTTGACAGCCCTGCACTAGAGGGAAACTTCTCTGTGTTGGTCGGTCTGCTTTTCTGCAGGTAGTGGGAGGTAGAGTCCTTGTTTGAGGTGGCATCCATCCTTTATTTAGAAATTAAGATTTATTGTTGCTATACAGTAGATTAATGATAGTGACAGCTCCTTGCATAACTTCCTCAAAGATGGAAATTATACCATGACAAAGAACAATTGATTAGATGCATTCGTAGGTGAATCAGGAAACAAGAGGTATCTATATAAAAGTAGGAGATAGGAATATTGGTATACTTGGCAGCCTTTATGTGTGAGGACTTTTTCAGCAACCAGTCCTCAAAATATCTGAAGTGCTGGGGTGGTGTGCTGCATGGTCGCAGAGGTTCGGGCGAACCTCTAGCTCTGATTTCTGGCTGGGCCCGCTCACCCGCCCTTGCGTTAAGCTATCCCTAAACAACTCACCTTTCCCCCGCCCACGCTGCCCAGGTGAGCTCCGCGCCGCCCCTGCTGCACTCACCAGAGCTACTTTAATCCATCAGCTGCCTCCCTGTAGTTTCGTTACAACCACAAAGCGCTCGGGACCAGCAAACCTCTTGCCAAAGCAAGCGCAGCCCACCTCTGCTGGAGTGTCAGTGAACTAGCTTCAAACCCCCTTTAGTAAGTGGAGATTTTTTAAATATGATTTTGGGGTTTCCCCAACAGAAAAAGGCAAGAACCATAGTAAACATGTAACAAGTTCAGTCTTGCATGATGGGTGTTGCAAGTAATTTCGAGCATCAGTGTTTGCCTAAATTATGAGGAAACCTTGCCTACTAGACAGACTAGTAGACTAGCTTCCAGAAACTGGAATTAGCACTACATAGTTTATTAAAAGCAGATTCTCCCTGATTGAAGGCATTCATTATATACATGCCCCAATATAAATGGAAATTCAGTGTCCAGGATAGTACTTGGCAACACTTTCAAGATAGAGAACAAAAATGTTGGAATGAACAACTAATAGTATACGAAGATTATCTGAGAACGAGTCCCATTGAATAGTAATTTTTAAATATAAGATTTTTTTTTATTTTATTTATTAGATGTTGCTTTTGATTGTTGAATGTTCTGATCAGTTCCCTGGTTTCCTTACTCTTTGAATTTAGCATTTATTTTCTCCTGGCATCTTTTTCTGACAGACTTCCTTCCTTGAAGTCTTGTTCCCATTTCTTCTTGGCTTCAGAGTATCGGATTTCCTAGATTTCATCTCATATCTTGAAGGAGAGTTACCGGTATATTTATGACTGAAGTGAAAATACAGGTTCGCAGTGGATGTTTGTAGCCTTTGGTCTCTGTGCTTGACTTCCCCATGAATTGCTTTGATTACTTTACAAACACAATTATTACATTTCTAGCAGCCTTTCTGAGACCTATCAGTGCAGAAAGGTTTTGGCAATCTCACCCCCGAATCAGTGCACCTCAGTTGCTTGTCTGTCTCCTACGTCTCTCCCCTTTTGAGAGCAGAAGAACACTGAATTGTCTTCTGCTTTCAAGAAATATGTGTCCTTATTTTTCATGTTTCTCCTAAATCTCCTTTTTTCTCTTCATAAATAATCCAAAAGTGGTATGTTTATTTATAAAGAATCACTACACGTGTCCCACTTATATGGTATTAGACTTCATAGGCACATTTTTTGCATTTCATTTGTATTTTCTATTCTGACAAGGATGGTAATGTATACAGGACTTTTTTAGAATTCCCAGTTAAAGCCTTTCCTCATCTAGGAATGCCGTATCGGGGCTGCTAAAATGTGGATGACCACTGGATGACTGCACAGAGACAGAGATAACTTAGATTTTTTGATCCTGTCAAGTGGTCATCCAATTCCTTGCAAGCCAGGTAAATTAGCCAACTTCATCTCCTCTCTAACTCCCCTCCTCCCCCGGGATATTTCTGATTAAATGAGAGCTTTAGTCAGAGCCGTGGTGGCGCAATGGTTAAAATGCAGTACTGCAGGCTACTTCCACTGGCTGCCTGCAGTTCAGCAGTTCGATTCTCACCGGCTCAAGGTTAACTCAGCCTTCCATCCTTCCAAGATCAGTAAAATGAGAACCCAGATTGTTGGGGGCAATAGGCTGACTGTAAACCATTTAGAGAGGGCTGTAAAGCATCGTGAAGCAGTATATAAGTAAGTGCTATTGCTATTAAAATAGGGATGTAAGATTGGAAAAGATTTTACATATTGAGAGATCCTTATGTAGTCCTTCACATCAGCAAAGAGGTGCTGCAGAAAAAAAATTAATGGGATCGAAGCTTGCTCTTATACTGTCATCGAGTAGAATTATACAGGGCCAAACAACAGCTCAATCTTCCCAGGAACATGTGCATGTTATGTACATGGGTGTGGTGTTTAATTTAATCAGTGTTGGTCAGCAGGTTTATAAATTTGGTGAAGCTTTCCTAAGGGAACAGAAATATCAGAAGAAGGACGGGTGTTCCAAACATTTGTAAAGACTATAAAGAGACTCTTAGTGAAGAAACCTTGGAAGCCCTTTCCCCCCCCTGAATAATGGCTATTTAGGCACATGGCCAAGTTTTCTAGTGCTATGATAAAATTTCTGAACATAGCTGAGTTGAGACATGTTCTCCATTAGATAGGAAGGTCACTATGTGGTCAGCATGAAACAAATATTTACTGGTCTGTTGACTGAATTGTGTCCTTCCCAGTAATTGTGTATTCTCAAACTCTGCTTATCAGGAAGACAATTCTGTATGGGGATCTTGATATATAATATGGATGTTCTTCCCTATTGTTTAGGCGACTCTTGCTGCCATGTACTTTCCAAATGTGTGAATGGCCGGGAATGATGGGAAATATAATCTAACACATTTGGACTTGTCAACAGAGGTGGGGGAGGAAGAGCAATGTTTTCACACCCATCATCATTTCTTCAAGATTTGTTGGTCTGAGGTATTTGAAAAAGATAAGTGTGATTTTGATGACAGTCTAGGGGGGTGAAGGAAATTGGTGTGAAATTTGCTTTTACTGCTAGACCTGTGTGTGTGTGTGTGTGTGTGTGTGTGTGTGTGTGTGTGATTTTTTTCCTGACATTTTCCTCCCTTTATTTTTTAAATAATCATAACAGATTATTATTAAGGAAAAATAATATATTCAGGCTTTCTTAATTAAAAGACTAATACCCTAATTAAAGACATTGTTTTGCATGATTAATAATGAAAGTTGATGTATATTAGCTAGGTTTCCTAAATAGCTTAGCGTACTTCATTTCTAAAGAAGAAATGGGTCGAACTTGAATTTGGCTTTTTTGTGACTCAGGAAAGTAACAGTTGATATACGTGCATGTCTTTACTGAGCTTTTTAAAATGCTTCAGATTTGGTTGCCTGGCTGTCTCTGAGCTGGAAAAAAATATAGACACAAATGAATTATATCTACAGTTTTTTCCAGGGCTCAAGTTGTCAGGGTGGCTGGTATGAATGAGTGCAATTTCTTCTCCAGTGAGAGTTTGGAAGTCAGTCTTAGGTCTGCGGAATTTTCATCATCATATAAAAATTAGATTACCTAAACTGCAGATGTAAATTTAATTTCTGGCAGCAGCAGGGGGCACACATTCAGTACTGCATTACCCCAGGGTTGACCATTCATTTCTCTATGGAGGGACAGCAAAGGAAAGAGTATAAAAGCATTTAAGATTTCTTACTGGGGAACATAATATTAAAAAAACTTGTGATCCAAATTATCCAGTTGGGAAACATTGATCTTGAACTGCATCCACCTTCCCACACCTAGGTTCTTTTCAGAGTGTTGGGCTACATTTTCCATTAATCCAAACCAGCATGGTCAGCTCTCAGGGAATATGGGAGTTATGGTGAAAATATCTTACCCAATCCTGAATGAGGAAGACTAGGTTACACGGTGATAGCTTTGCAATAATCATCAAATTCAGACTATGTTGGTATCAGAAGTTAAGAGATGGAATGCCCGCCCCCCCAAAAAAAAAATTACAATCCCATCCACAGATTTATGGGAGGAAATTAGACAAAAGAGTGCTATGTTGCATAAAGCTCCAGTTGGAAGGGGAGAATATAAATATATTGAAATGGTAACAATTCAGATAAAAGGAAGGCTATATAATAGACAACAAAATGAAGAAGGCTGTCAAAATAAAAGTGCATTCTGGAAATAAGGTTTACTACATTTAATTTTTTAACTAGAATGGGTATTGTGATTATGTATATATGCCATCTCTTAGCTTTTCAATCCATTTAAAAAAGAGTAATTGATATTGGTACTACTTGGTTTTACTGAGGATTTGTGGGCAAGGATATGCACTGCTGACAAGTTACCGATGATATGGACTCTATAGCCAGTTAATGGCCCTTGCGCTACACAAAATTCCAATAACTGAAATTGAGTTCTAAAAAAATTGCCTTCGTCCTCTAAGGGACATTGGTGTTAAATATCCAGATCCTATATAAAAAGATGGAAATATTTGGCAGTCTTTATTTTAAAATAATACTTTATTCCATATTTATGTGCGCAAAAATTCCATATTTATGTGCAAATCTCTTTGGAACATATGGAACAAGATGGATTTTATTTCTATTGTTAATTCTGAGTCCTAAGAAGAGCCTTGCTGGAGTGGATAAATAGCCTATGTTCTCCACTGACCTGATTTTCAGAGTAAACAACTTATTGTTGGAAATCTACAAGCTACAGTATGTCACAGAAGTGAGTACACCCCCTCACATTTTGTAAATATTTAAGTATATCTTTTCATGTGACAACACT
>JANHFL010001216.1:408958-419607 GCA_032468155.1 Oxyrhabdium leporinum | reverse complement strand
ACTCAAAATGGCAGCTTTGTCCTGCTTGGAATTCCATGCTTAAACCAAACCATTTTTAAAAATTAATGTTGCAGGCTGTCTTTCTCCCCTCACTGAAATTAGTGGCAGGGAGAAACTTTACCAATTTTTGTCAGATTTAACAGATTAACAGAGTTGGCCATGCCCATCCAGTCACATGACCACCTAGCTACGCCCACCCAGTCACATGACCACTCAGCCACGCCCACCCAGCCAGTCATTAGGGCGGAGAACCCCTTGCTAAAAAATTTGAAGCCCACCCTGAATAGAAGTCAAGGTCTCCTGGTTTCTAGCCTGGTGCCTTAACCATTACACCAAACTGGCTCTCATTACAATTATAATTATTAGAACATTTTATGTTTTAATTATTACTAAATATAATTAGTACTACTACTACGGTAGTAGTATTACTACTGTTCTACTGTTATGTCCATGGCACGTGTGTATGATATAAGAAGTAAATATAGTACAACCTATTGAATGTTCTTAGTTGTTTCTTTTTCTCCTTCTTACATTTCAGTGCTTCCTACTTGCTCATCCCTGGATTTTCACTGTGACAATGGCAAATGTATCCGTCGATCATGGGTCTGTGATGGAGATAATGATTGTGAAGATGATTCTGATGAGCAGGACTGCCGTACGTTAAACGCACAATCCCTTTGTGAGAACAAACAGAATGCCACTGTTGGAGCTGCAGTCGGCTTTTGGAGATGGTTAAGCAGTAGAGTATCTGTTAGAATAGATGGTGTATGTTAAAAAAAACAAACCCAGCTATGTGGGTTTGCTCTAACCTCAGTAATTTAGGTTTGTGGTGTTCCTTGATAATACTACAAAACTTGACTTTTGGCAGGTGGACACATTTGTGCAAACATTTGAAAGCTGTCTTCTTGTGCTACCTTAATCCTAGTTAGTGAATTCCAACCAGAAACATATATCACTTATTAAATTATGTTTTGAAATTTGCATTACACTGAGATCAAGCTTTTATAAATATTACATATTTCCTGGGCTATTTATTTACTGGTAGTATGCTTACCAACAGTTGTATTCTCAATGACATAGGCTATTGTTGTATTTTCCTGTTTCATTTTAGTTTAAAATAGTCTTATAATATGTTCAGAGAAATTAAATGAACAGAGTAAATATATAATAAAGAACTGTATTAATAGATATTCCTAAAGTGTCTGGTATATATAGGCTTCTGTTGGGTGAGAAAACCACAATGCTGTGTTTGACGTGTCTTTTTGTTGGTTGTATTCTTGCAGCTCCCCGGGAATGTGAGGAAGATGAGTTCTCATGTCAGAATGGATACTGCATACGCAGCCTATGGCACTGCGATGGTGACAATGACTGTGGAGACAACAGTGACGAGCAGTGTGGTTAGTAACCTGGTTGTGATAGGACGAAAATCTAGCATTTTGGAGAGCCAAATAGCATGAGAAAAAATAATTGTAGCACAGATGATTGGAACAGAGTTTTTGCATAGGTTTCAATCCTAACATGGTGGGCTGACGATAATATATTTTGTACTTTATGAAGATTTTGATGTTATCAGTGCAAGAGGCAAATGGCCGTTCCCAAATCAAGTGAAAACCCAATTTGCAGCTGAAGCAACATAATGATAATGTCACTGTAGTAGCCAAGATTTGATGGGGGGAGTTTTGTTCTAATATGCCTAAAGAAAGCCCATTTCTTTCCCCATTTCTTGACCATTTTCAACTGCAGTTTGGCATTAACAGCTTCTGGGGCTTTGAGGATTGGGGGTGGGGGTGGGGGATGAGATTAGGATGCATCTAGGCTTCAGGCTCCATGGAAAAAGTTAAGATAGTTTGCTTGCCGGGCTGGGAAATTGGGGTGTTTGGGGGTTCTGCGATTTTAAAAATGTTTCACTTGCAGCTGTAAGGGAAGGGAAGAGAAAGATAAAGAGCGGTGGTGACAGCACAGTGGTTAGAATGCAATATTGCAGGTTAACTCTGCCCATTGCCAGAAATTTGATTCTGACCGGCTCAAGGTTGACTCAGCCTTCTATCCTTCCCAGACTGGTAAAATGAGGACAGTCTGGCTGTTGGGGGCAATATGCTGACTCTGACTCTGTAAACCACTTAGGGAGGCTTGTAAAGCACTATGAAGCAGTACATACGTCTAAGTGCTATTGCTATTTTCTCCTAAGCTATTCTTTCTGCTGCAGATATGAGGAAGTGTTCAGACAAAGAGTTTCGCTGCAGTGATGGTAGCTGCATAGCTGAGCACTGGTTTTGTGATGGTGATACTGACTGCAAGGATGGGTCGGATGAAGAGAACTGCCGTAAGTGCTTCCTCTTTCTTGTTGCTTCTTGCATTTAAGTCCCATGTTCTGCTTCTGGGAATATGTGCCAGTTTTTTCTTTCGTGATATAAACACCTACTGACCTTAGCCTTGCTGTGTAGGATTAAAAATATATAAACTAGTAGTGCAAATCTCTGCAGGCATTTTTCCGTCAAAAGAGCTACTTGAAATGACATCACCCTTCCTTCATTTGATAAAAACATCTGCTTCTAAGCTTTGAAATGATCGTAGGTATCAGTTACTACAGCTGTTAATGCTGCTCTTTTATTTCTGTCTTAAAAGAATAACATCTTCTCCCCCAGTAATGCTTTTTTAAATTGATTCTGATAAATAGAAAAAGCCATGCCAGTTTTTTCACTGAAGAATCCCCACCAAAAAGTTCAAGAATTTTAAATTCCATTTAAAAAAAACACTGATCTCATTTTCAATTGTGATTTTTCTTGCCTGTTTATTTAAAGAAATTATATATCCAATTTGCATTAGGGTTTTTTAAATACGTTTAATGTTGTATAACTGTTGTAAAATCATTGCTATTCTCATGAAATTCGATTATGATGCAGCATTTTGAAATGGCAAACAAATGATATTTTTTATCCTACTCCGGTAACTTTGAACTTTAGCATGTTTTGATTAATTTTACTGTGTATCAGCAAGAATCAATATATATGTCAACTGAGAGGTATACACTATTTAATTTTGTTTTGTTGATATATTACACACTATTTTCTTTCTAAATTTTGTCTATGGGTAATCCTTCGCTTACAACCACAACTGGCAGTGGAACTCCCATTGCTAAGTGAGGCAGTTGTTAAGTGAGTCATGCCAGATTTTACAACCTTTTTTGCTGTAGTTATTAGGTGAATTGTATGGCCATTAAGCGAATCCATTTTCTCCCACTGACTTTGTTTGTCAGAAGTCATTTGGGAAGGTGCAAATGGGGGTCATGTGGCTCCAAGACACTGCAACGGTCTTATATACATGCTGTTTGCCAAGTGTCCAAATTTTTGCCATGTGACCATGGGGATGTGGCAATGGTTATAGTACCAAATGTAAATTGCTTTTTTCAGCCCCGTCGTAACTTTGAATGGTCACCGAATGAACAGTTGAAAGTCAAGGACTATCTGTATATATAAGACTTTTAATAATAAGCTGAGAATTATAGCTTAATTATATGTAGAATTATTGAGTAAGTGGAGGAATGGAGTGGTATCCAAAAACAGAAAATAAGGAGTTGGAGGATTTTATAACTTTGTTACTGATAGGAGAGTCCAGATGTGTGAAAACTAATCAAGAAGGCAAGGATGAAAGAAGTTTGCAATGTTTTGACCTCACAGTCCATCAGTATAGTGTCACTTTTAATTGGTGGGCTTTAGGATGTAATGAACAGACAATGAAGGGAGGAGGCGAACAGGTGCACAGTAACCAATCAGATCATGAGATGGCATGCATCTGTCACTATGTGATAAAAGAATGAATGAAAGTCATGACACAGATTAAAGGCAACATTCTTCTTGGATGATTAGAGACAGTTCCTGAATTCCTTCTGACTCTAACTTTGTAGCCCCCTTCCCAAGATGGCAAAACAGGCCATTCTATTCTGATGTTGTTTAGATGATGTGGGGGTAGGGGGTGGGAATCCTCTTTAGATCTGAACTTTTCTAACTTTTGGAACTGAACATTTTGCATTTTTATTTGAATCTGAACATGGTTCAAAGGTGGCTTGAGACCTTTGTGCTTAAATATTTGGATTGCTAAAGTGTGCTTACATTGGAAGCTGAGTTAGCAGGGGTTGGAATTTTATATACGTATTTTCCTGATTTGTGCCAATATTCATTAAACCATTGATTATTTTTTTTTATGTAATGCTTATTATGGGTTTATGTAGTTATACTGCAATTGCTTCATTGGAGCCATAATTTTATTATTCATATTTTTCCTTTAAATGGGTATTTTTTTTAAATGCTTCCACTATTTTTCTGTTGCTAGTTTGCTCATTGTTTGCTCCAGTTTGCCCATTCACATTTTAAATTGGAGTAGGGGGTCTAATTTGGTAAACATCCTCCTTCAGTTGAGATAGAATATCCTAGGAGAAAAGATAAAAGAACCTAGGTTTTAAATGATAGCCCTGAAGGTAGCTTGGGTGTAAAATCCACAAGATTTTATATGTGATAATGAGTGTCTTAAATAGGGTCTGGAAAGCAAACTGACCATATCACAATTTTCATTTATAATAATTCAAAACCATGCAGAAACAGAGTTATGTTGGAAATAACATTTTGCTCAAAATAGGATTTATTTAGCATATGGCATATCATACACGGACTAGCAATATAAGTTAACATTTCTGTAGTGTCTCTGAAAGTATCCATGTATTCTATTTTTTCCATACCATAGAAAAGCATGCCAACCCGATTGCAAATCATGACCCTCCAAAGTCAATAATCTTATATTTCTCAATGTAACCCATTCCTTCATCCATGTTAACACTGCTGCTTGATAATACAGTTCCAATTTGGTAGTCCAAAACCTCCTCTAATTCTTGCTACCTGTAACATTTTAAAATTAATTCTTGCTTTTTTCCCTTTCCAAATATATTTAATATTATTTTATTAATCTCTTCAAAATATTTTTTATCCAATTTTATTGGAATTGCTTGAAATAAATACAATAATCTCGGTAATATACTCATTTTGATTGTTGCTATTCTTCCCATTAATGATAATTGTAGGCTTTTCCATTTTTCCAAATCTATCTTAATTTGCTGTGTCAACCTCTGGTAGTTATCCTCCTTAATTGTTACGCATCTTGCTGTTAGTTGCACCCCTAGATACTTCACTTTCTTGACAATCTGTATGTCTAATCTCTTCACTATCTCTTTTTTCTGTTTTTCTGGTCTCTCACCCTTCGCTAGGTCGCTTATTGGCTCGCTTATCTCTGCCCCGTTTCCCCATCTCCTCCTTCTTGGCCTTAACCATACATACAGAGTAAACATGGTGCCAGTGGAACTCGCCCACATGACCTGGCCCCTTCTTAGGTGCCATGGAGCTCACCTTTGGGCTCAGCGAGGTGACTTCTCCCCACTGGCGCTTTCCCACCCCAGAGTGCCAAGAGGCCAAATTTTGCGATGTGCTCCAGGACTTTCTGTGAGGAGATAGCATGTGGGAAAGTCTCACCTGCCACCCGCTGGCCCTGCCCACTGCCTTGCCCGCAGAGAAACAGCAGTGGCCATAGCAGTGCATCAAGCCATGAAGGTGGTGGTGGAGGCCTTCATCTTCAAAGGCGAGGAGGGACGGCAGCGGGGTGTGTGGTGAGCAGGGACTTCGGGCGGGGTGTTGCCTGCAGAGCACGGCTGGCCATGGTTCAGGAGGGTGAAAGTTTCTGGGAAGCAGGGCAGTTGGGGGATGCATGGTGGAAAGGCTTGCTTGGGGCTTTGGTGGCATCTGCCCTGCTGCTCGCCCAGCCTCAGCCCTTCCCTCTGTGGGCTGCCTCCTTCAAGCACCCAAGAATTGGCCCCGGAGATGGGATCTGCTCGATGCCCCTGCAGGATTTCAGCCTCCCAACCTGATCCCTGCAAGGCGAAAGAGCCACTTTCATTTGTGGCCACACCTGCTGCACCGCCCCCCCCCCGGCAGGTTCTGGGGACAGCAAGTCTTGTCACAAACTACCACAGAGCAAGAATGAAAATGATTCCCCAAAGAGGTAAAGGGCTACACTTTTCTAGAGTTATTCTTTGCTTCCAAATCTGTTGAGGAAGGGGATTTGGACTCCATTGTCTACATTTCCCTTTCCAACCCCATGGTTCTCTAGTGAAAATTATAACCCAAGATCATATAGATCTGTTAAAATGTCCCCATTCTCTCTAGGTACCATGCAATAATTCACCAAACAAATGTTGGTGCTTTCTTAATTACACCAATGCAAACAATGTGCCCACAATGACTTTGTAAAACAAAACTTTATTTAATTGGTCATCTCATTACACTTCAGAATCCCAAAGGTGCTTTTTCAAGAGGCTTTTTCATGACCAGCTAACCTCTTGTCAACATAAGTGCAGCCCACCTCTGAGCACAGGGAATGGACATACCTGACCGTCATTCACGGAGGAACCAGTCCTAAAGCACCCTAGCCCCAAGGAACCATTTGTCATTCAGGCAGATGCCAGTGATGTAGCCACTGAGGCCAGCCTTTTCCAGAGGAACAAAGGGGGAAACATTTAACCATGCACGTACAACTCCAAGAAACTCACTAACACTGAATGAAGGTGGGCAGTGTGGGAGAAAGAGAGCTTCATGGTCCATTGGGCACGCATTTTTTAGAAGGCAGCATTTTCTAGAAGGGAGCCAAGTTCCATTTGAGGTATGGACTAATCATAAAAATCTGGAGGCCCTTAGTACCCCTTGGAAATTCTCTCCCAAACACATTTTAACCGGTTTGACTTCATGCTGAAATACATCCCTGGAGGAAAGAATTTCCTAGCACAGGGGTGTCAAACTCAAGGCCTGTGGTCAGATCCAGCCCGCACAGCCATCCTGGAAACAGTAAGGGGCTGGCCCGCATCCTTTTGGCCCATCCCATCCCATCCTGGCAGGTGCACATGCACACAGGAGGCGGCAGGTGCACATGTGCACAGGCCTGGCCCATGCCATCCTGGCAGTGTGTGTGTGCATAGGAGGAGTCAGGTGCATACACACATGCTGGGATGGTGTGAGCTGGGCTATAGGCCACTGCCACCACCGAGGCTGCCAGCAGCTTGCACAAGTTGCTGTTAGGCTGCTGCCATCACTGCCCGGAGCATCAGGTTGTCCAACACGAAGAAGTGGCCAGCTAGAAATCCTGAGTAGAGGTGGTAGAGCATGCCCAGGCCAAGCAGGCAAAAGGCAGCCACACAAGCAGGGAAAACCAGACCCCAATCAGTGCAATAGCCACCCAGGCCCAGCCAGGATCGCATGCCTCCCTCCAGTCTCTGCTGTGCCTGGGCAGCCATGGCACTGATGGGGATCTGGCTTTTCCCGCTCGTGGCCTTTCTACCTGGCCACTTCATCTCTTTCGGGCTGGGTGGATCTGCTGGGCGGTGGCAGCAGCAATTCTGCTGGGCGGTGGCAGCAGCAATTCTGTTGGGTGGTGGTGGCAGCATGTATGCTGGGCAATGTTGGCAGTGGGTATGCCAGGTGGCAGCGGCAGTGGGCCTGCCAGGCGGCAGCAGAAGCAGGTCTGCCAGGTGGCAGCAGTGGGTCTGCCAGGCGGTGGTGGCAATGGGTGTGCTGGGTGGTGGCAGCACTGGTCTTCTGAGTGATGGCAGTGGGTCTGCTGAGTGGCGGCAGAGGGTCTGCTGAGCAGCAGCAGCAGCAGCCCACAGCATAGCCGAGATGCATCGGGTGTGCAAGGGGAACATGCTCCATGTGCAGGCCAAGGGCAAGACCCATAATGGGGTCAAGGAGAAGATGACCAGTGGTGACCTGCTCTCCAGCCACAATCCAAAACAGACACTGGGACAGAGTAAGCATGTCCAGCAGTCTGCATCACGTGCCTCCCCCCCCCACCTCTGCCTGCTGCTGATGTCACTGTTATGCGTGCTGCTGGGCGAGCCTGGTGGAGTGGGTTCCGTAGCCACAGAGTGCACCAGCTGAGGAGCTGGAAAACATTGCCCCACTGCACACAAAGGGTGGCGAGCGAGTAATGGCTGATGGTTTCCAGCACCAACCACTTTACCCTTTGTGTTGCCTTGCAGTAGTAGCACTCCTACCCCACCCCCACATCTTCAAGAAAACAAGCAAGCTCAGTGAGTACCACCTTGAGCTACAAATATTCTCCTTTATTGGTATTGTTCTCATTGTTAGGAAGTTTTTCCTTAATTCCAGGTTGCTTCTCTCCTTGATTATTTCTTTCTATTGTTTCTTGTCCTGTCCTCTGGTGCTTTGGAAAATAAATTAACCCCCTGTTTTTTGTGGCAGCCCCTCAAATATTGGAACACTGCTATCATATCACCCCTAGTTCCTTCTGTTCTCCAGACTAGCCATACCTAAATCCTGCCATTGTTCTTCATACTTGTTAATCTCCAGAACTTTAATCATCTTAGTTGCTCTTTTCTTTTCCCAACATCTTTTTTGTAATGTGATGACCAAAACTGGATGCAGTATTTATAAAGCAGTACTAATATTTCACATGATTTTGATTCTATACCTCTGTTTATACAACCAAGGATGATATTAGCGTTTTGGGTTGCTGCCACACTCTGCTGGCTCATATTTAAGTGATTGTCCACTAGGACTCCTAGGTCCATCAGGACTCCTGCCTGTCCTCCTTACTCAACAAAATAAAAACTCTTGAAACTTGGTATTTCAAACGGAACCTTTTATTGAGCATAAGTGATAGCAGAACAAAGGCAAAGCAGATTCTAAATCCCCACTAGGTAATACAGTTAGAAATAAAGTACCAGAAACCCCTCCCAACAGTCCGATATGTTATTGTACCAGCCATCATGAGAACTAGATAAGCCAGCTAGGGTCATCTTCTGCCAGTTTACAGAGTGAAAGAATCCACATGGCCTTCCCCCGTTACACATTCCCCGAAAGGTGACGAAATCTCAGGGCGCTTAGGTGCCAGGATAAAGATTATAAAATAGCATCTTGTCACAGGATTCCCCCTCCCTCCAGTTGAATAGTAGTATCACTTTAGGGATCTGACATACTGCCTGCCTTAGAAAAAAGAGAGATCTACCTGTAAAAAATAGAGAAAAATTCATTATAGTATGCTAGCATGGCTATTCGGATATTGGGTATGAAACCTTTTTAGGAGTGTGGGGGCTTTAACATGTTTTTTTCTCTATCCATTCATTTTGGGAAGAGAGTAAATGTTTCCATGCTACTAAGTATTGGGTTTTTCCTCTATGAGTTCTAGAATCAAAGATTTCCTTGATTTAAAAGTGTTGTTCACCCTCCACCATGATGGGGTTAGGTGGTGTAGGAGCTTGTGGTCTGATGGAGGATGTGACCTCCTGTTTGAGTAAGCTAATGTGGAACACTGGATGTACTTGTCTAAGCGTCTTAGGTAATAGTAGTTCCACTGTTACTCGGTATATGATTCTGGTGATAGGGAAGGTCCAATGAATTTTGGTCCTAGTTTCTTGGAAGGTTGTAAGGATTGTAAGAATTTGGTGGACAAATAAATCTTATCCCTTATGTGAAATGGTTTGGGTTGCATCCTCGTTTTGTCTGCCTGGGTTTTGAAAGCTTCCCTAGCTTCCTTCAGTGTTAGTCTAACTACTGGCCAGGTGTTCTGTAAGTTTTCCATCCACTCGTTCAGGAAGGGGATGGTGGACTTCTCTGTGGGTAATTTAGGCATAGGGCTGAATTCCTGACCTGTAGCTACTCTAAAGGGAGTGAAACCTGTACTTGAATGTACTGAGTTATTGAATGCCACCTCTGCAAAAGGTAAAAGGTCAGTCCAGTTATCCTGTTGATAGTTAATAAAACATCTTAAATACTGTCCCAGCATGCCATTAGTATGTTCAATCCTACCATTCGTCATTGGCTGCTGGAAGGAGCTTAAGCCCTGGGCAGTACCAAGCAGGCTTAGGAACACCCTCCAAAATTTTAATGTGAATTGGACCCCTCTGTCGGGAATGATTTTTTGAGGGGCTCCATGCAATCGATAAATATGTACCAGGAATAGTGTAGCCAAGCTCCTGGCAATTTTTGGGCAAGGGACAAAATGAGCTTGTTTGGAAAACAAGTCCGTTACGCCCCAAATAACTATGTTTCCTGCGCTCTCCAGCAATTCTACGATGAAGTCCATGGAGATCTCTCTCCAGGGTGCTGAAGGTTCGGCTACAGTCTGTAAAAGTAACGGGAGTTTTCCTTGCCGTCTTTTTGCTGCAGCACAAATAGGACAGCTAGCCACATAGCTTTCAATGTCCTTCTTTAATGAGGGTCACCAGAATTGTCTTTTAATAAGGTGCAATGTCTTTACAAATCCAAAGTGCCCAGCCAATTTGGAATCATGGCATCTCTGCATGAGGTGTAGTCTTTGTGCTCTTTGTGCTCTCCATAGTTATTTGTAAGGGTACAGTGATGAAAATGGCTGCTCCCCCCCCCCCCGCCACCAATCCATTTAATTAGCAAAAAGCAATGGGGGTTTTTAGTCTTCTCAAATTTATTCCCAATTTCCCCACCAGGGTTGGGCTGATTAGGCTTCGGGTGCATCCCGAGTCCAGTAATGCAGAGATTTTTACTTCTCTGTTTTGGCTAGGTATAAACAGTCTTAGGGCAGGGATGCGTTGCTGGGGGTTTGTGGGTGTTCAGGTGTAC